>JAQFZB010000010.1:0-128833 GCA_034695165.1 Desoria trispinata
AAGTCCTTCATCCCATTTTACACCATATTCTTTGAATTCAGCATAATTAACATACTTTCTGGAATAAATCTTTTGGGGCAAATTTCGGCGTGGTTTGTACTGGGATATTACATAAACTTAGGATTAAAGGGACAAACAAGTGCAGATAATCAAAGAGGAATTTCCCGAATACCAGTTGGAGGCCCGTCCTATGGAATTTCAAACTTGAAGACATTGTTGGGACCAAATCCATTCTACAAAATTCTCTGGCCGTTTCATAGCACAAGAAAAGATTTTAACAGGAATCACGGAAAAGGCTTGTAAAAATCAACAAAATTAATTAGAAAATAATAATCATAAAATAATTAGCCTTTGAAATAAGAAATTCGAGTATTGAATAATTATTAAAACCTAAAATAGTATTCTTAATTTTTTACCAGTTGACGCTTAGCTGATGGATTTGGATGAAACATCTGCGTTCATTCATCAATTCAAATCTTCAAAATACCAATGCAAAGTGCCAATAATAACAATAAAGTCACTGTTTTTATATTATACTTGCCCCGAAATGCTTTTTAAGTTAAACTACTGTGTCATCTTTCATAAATCAAAATGCAGTAAAGTGTACAATATATTTTAAAAGTCCTTGTTTCTATTTATTCTGCCGTATATTGTTTTTATAATTTGTCATTCTTTGTATCTTTAAAACTGAGCTTGTGTTAATACATTTCTAATAATATATAATATAATATTTAATGTTATCTTTAACTGATTGTAAAAAAAATCTCGATGTTAATAAATGTTGATTGATTTAAGCGTTTTTATCCTCTGTATAAAAAACAAATCCACGTACCATCAGCTATCTCCTCTTCGGCACTCTAAATTCTACGTCTGTCTCAGTATGTATAGTTAATTTGAATTACAATAAATTGCATTGTGTATTATTGTATAAATTATTATTATAAATAGTACATAAAATAGTATTTTAAAATAATAATATTCACTATCTGTATGTATTTTATTATTTCACTGGCGGACTGAAATACATATTAAAATAAAAAATCTATCTGGCACAATTAGCAAACTCTTAAAATTGGATTAATTTGTGATTTCAATGATGAAAAAAAATCTACAAATAATCTACATGTATACTGTCTCATCAGATGTGGAAGCATTTTTTTGATGGAATAACTGTCGCAATAGCATTGCCTTCTCATTTTCCAGTTGTGTAACTCGGTGACTGTAATCGCTAACTTCTTGAGTTAATTGACGATTTTGATCCTTTAGTCTGGTGATAGTCCTTAGACTTAAATGCGAAGGAATTTGCAGATTCATGTGCATGGGAAGTTGAGACGAGCCATCCATTAGTGCTGTCAGAAGACTATTGAAAAAGTTTTATTTATTTGTTTTTTCAAATTAACATTTGTATCATTGAAATTAACGCAATATACCTGTTGACTTCGGAAATACGACAGCCAAGGAGGTTCTGTTGATTTAAATAAAGAAATTTTAATTATATTTTCATGATAGAATAAAGTGACTGTCAGTGTTTTAAAATATGCGTCTCAGGGTAAAATTCTGGAATTAATGGCAAATTTTGAATCTTTGTTAATAAATAATGGGCCAACTCACGTCATTTAATTTTGTCGCTTCGCAACATTTGTTCATAAGCTTTGCGAACTTTGACGTGAGTTGAAAAATCAAAAATCTTCGCATCGCAACATTTCACAAAAATTTATATTAAAAAAATATTAATTTTCCATTGTTGCTAAGAACAACACATGTTATTTCGAATCTTGCGAACTTTTGCGGAGATAATAGTAGCCCGATGGCTACTTATGTTCGCAAGAGATTTTTACATGGGTTCGCATGGAAAATGTTCGCATCGTTCGCAAACTCCGCAACTGAATGTTGCGAAGCGACGTTTGCGAAGATTAGGATAGTGACGTGAGTTGGCCCAGTGTATTTACAATGGCAATTTTCACAACTTTCTCTTCCATGTTTTGGAATTTCTTTATCTATTGAATATTCAAATTGAATTAATGAGATATTTTAGAAATGGTCATTTCTAGAAGGAAATTAACTGGATCGTTATTTTCAGGTGAGGTCGGTTCTGAACAAAGTAAGCTCAGTGAATTACCACCGATTGCGGAAACGGTGGTTGAATCTAATGCCAAATGGTGGCAACGACGATAGTTCCGCAGACAGCTCCTGCATTGGAGTACATCAAATTGGCGAAATGCTCCAACTAGTTATTGCCAAAGCACTTGATGACACTATTTACATGCACATCTATGCTGGTCTCATTGGATACGTGGTCTCTCGCAAACCTCCAGAGATTTCATCAACAATCCGTCAAATGATTAATGCCCAATTGCATCATCGGTTACAGCGATTGGCCACAGACAAAGAACTCGCATTATTTCACAGAAGCACACAAGCTGTTGATGCCACTCGAAGAAAGAAGGTCACCCTACATAGATTCATTGCTGAACTATATGCTGAGAAAGCATGCACTTCAAAGTTTCTCTTGGAAAGAGTTACGGATTTAATTATTGTTACCAACCCTGGTATGATGTTAACAAATGACTTATCATTAAATGTTCATTGTGAAATGAGCAATGATTTTAAGCTTTTTTCTTTTCTTTTCTATAGTTGAAATTGATGAAAATGTGGAATGCCTTTGTGTGTTGATGACATTCGCTGGTCAAAAACTGGAGGAAGCGAAAAAGAAATTGGTGGATGGAATATTTGCTAAACTCTCCCAAAGACAAAATGAGTCACCACAGACGGTTTCTAAGCGTATTCAATTTATGATTCTTGATCTTGTTGAAATGCGATCTAACGGTTGGTCACCTCATAACAAATGGTGGTCTCCATCAGTACAACGGGCTCCGGAACGAGAACGAACACAAAGTTCTCCCTCAAATGCAAATGCTCGCCCAATCGTAGCTATACGTCAACCACAGCGTACGATTGAGGAACCTCCACGAAAATTGATTAAGAAAATTTTCGTTCCTGATGGAGCAAGTTCCAGGTCAAGGACGAAATCTGAGGGTAGTACCAGCAGGAATTTAAATGAATCGTAAGTTTGCTTATTAAATTTTATTTCTGAATTCAAAATTATACTTGAGAAAATTAATGTTCTATTTTTTTCATAGGCCATCAGCATCAACGGCAATTCCACCGCTGACAATGGGATACGGGTTGACTAACTTGACTTCGCCAATCGTTGGGCCATCATTAGAGAGGAAAGGAAATCGGGAATTGTCTCCAAATCAAAGTCGAGCATTGATGGCACTATTGAATAAAGTTAGTCCTTACAACGTGGACAGAATTGCGCATCAGTTGTATGAAGTTCTAACTCAAGAGACTCTTGATGAAGCTGTGAATTTCATTGTGGATAAAATACTTGATGACTCGTTCTACACACGAACACATGCCTCACTTATTAAAAAAGTTTCATTAAAACCTAATATGAAGAGTTTTGGATTTAAAGTGGGCAATCGAGTTATGTGCTTGTTGGAGGTAGGTCTCATTATAACTTTTAATTAACAACGGCCCTTTATAAATTTATTGTTGCTTTTAGAAAGTACCAGAGTCAAAGGATGGATTTCAGCTGCTTGCAGAACTCTATAATTTAAATCTGGTGTCTGTTTGCCAAGTTAGGACAGCTTTGGAGTGGTTGATGAGATGTTCTTCAGGAATGATCAATCCAGCCATGGAGTCATTGGTCATTTTGCTTTTCATTTCTGGAGGAAAGGTATAACTTGCAGTAGAATTGTTAGAGTAAAGCTTTGAAGTATGTTTCTACGAATAAGCAAATAACAAAACTTGTATAGCTTGATGCTGACGTGAACGATGAGAAATGGATGAATCGTCTAATAGAATTCTGGGAGAAGAAAGCAAATGAAGTGTCGCACAACCAAGGTAGGCCCCTCTGTCTTCTCAGGGATATAATTGAACTACGACAGAATAAATGGGCTCCACTTCGACAGCCTCATTGGATTCCTCCAACAATTGATCTCCCGACTATTCGATTTGAACCTGAAAGTCTCATAAGACTTTTTCAATCTGATCGTATGGTAAGTCAAGTGTCTAGCCATTTATTTTCAAGGGAAATTTTAATTGTAATCTTTTAAAATATTTATTTTGTTTGTAGGAATTTCTTCGTTTTGTGAAAGGAGAAACGTCTACTTTGTCACGTATTGAGACGTTTTCTAAGGAGGCTTTAGAGTACGCTGTACGACACGGAAATTGTGAACGAGATCCTGAATTTCTAAAAATGACTGGAGTTTGTCTTCGGGTTTTAATCCAAGAACGACTCTTGAGGCGACCAAGACTTGAGAACTTCTTAGGGACATTCGTCTCAAAAGTTGTCGCAATTCGAAGAGTCAACTGTAAGGCTTGGGACAATTGGGGATTGATTATGAGTAAGAATTTACATTAATCAAAATATTTAAATTAAATTCAAATCTCATGTTTTAATTTTATCATATTCATTATTTTTGTATTACAGAGGAGGTTTACTAATTCCAAAAACAAGTGAAGCAACAATAGAATCCAACACAAATATAGCGTAAAACCATCTAATAAGCACTATCTTTAGTTTTAAATTTATCTTAATTTCATTCTAGTTAGGTTGCCTTATTTTGATAATTCTTAAAATAAACCCAAACTCGTGATCGCATGTAATTAGAGAATTAGTAATTAATTTTGCACTGAAATGATTAAAAACCCACCTTATAAAATAACAAAAAATTACTCTGTTTATCTACATATTATAAAATGAATGGGTTTAAAAAATACATGTGTCTCATATGATCTAGTGATAAGAATAAATTGACAATGACTCACTAACTCTAACATCACATAACAAAAGAACAGATTTAAAAGAATCCTTCTCGCAATTTAGCAAACTGTCTTATAACCTAATGTGCTATGTATTTTATTGTTAAGTTTAATCCTAATGTAATTTATGCTCTTTGAACTCTCACAGAATACGTCGTGGATAAAATTAAATGGGTTTTATTAATTTAGTAATAATAATAAATAGCTATGATGTTTAGTAATTAATTATCTAGTTGTAAACTATAATATACCAATACATACTATAGGTAGATATAATTAGAAATATAAAGGGATGATGAAACTATCCGGTGCCATAACGGAACGGACGGATACTGACCATAATAAGTCACTGCAGCTAATGAGACATTGATAATAGAAATCACACAAGATGTAAGTCTGTATTGTATCTATCTACAATCTTTGTGTTTTTCTCATTTTATGTAAAAAGTCAATTGCATTAATTAGAATTTACTAAACCAAATAATTATAGTTAAGCTGTTATATGATTAGTTTTAGACACAGTCGGAGGTTTAAGAAGGTAAACAGTCCATCATTCCCTTACCTGGACTCCTGGACTGAATTTCGGTGAAATGTTGACTTTGTAACATTAAAATGTACATAAGGTAGCATTTTAACTACTGTACACCCATTGTCTTAGTCTAATCCAATTGTAGTATTTATCTAATATTAATATTCCTAAATAAGATATAAAAAGGTGATGGTTTATTTTAATATAATATTCACACTACTATTGCTGACACTACTTCCACTCTCACCGTGTGCGTCTCCTCGTCATTTCCTCCTCCAGTCAGAGAATAGCTTTAATAAATTAAATAATTAAATTTTAAATGAAAAAATCAAAGAAAAATCTGTAAATATCAAAAATATAAACCTGAAAAATATTTAAAATTTAAATGTTCAAGACCCGCAGCCTCAGCTTTACTAAAATAGCAATAGTCTCAGCTAGTAAATTATGTTGTAAACTATAAACAGCGGTGGGGTTTTGGGTATATATGTATTTAGAAAAGTATTTAAGTATAAAATTGTACGTTTTAGCCATTATTATTAGTGCATAATAGATAAAAGTTGTTTACTTATACGAGGCGTGAAAAAAATTCGTATAAAAATTTAACCGCAGTGTATTCTAGCAGTAGGTAAGAGACTTGATGATTTGAATTGTGCTGCATTTATATAAAGATGCCTGAAACAACACAAAAAACATTACAAATTACAGGATGATCTTTAAATATTAGTATGTATTGTCCTATGTGTGCTTATATATTAATTAGATTTATGTATACGTTATAGACGTTTATATATGTTTTTTAGTATTTTCATTTTCCGTTTAATTTTTTTCTTTTTCTCTACATAAGTTGTAAGTGTAGAAAAGCAAGGAGAAGCATAATATAATAATAATTATATTTAAGAATTGCTAGAAAAATATTACGAATTATTAGATGGCGAATGAAAATCAATTAAATTAAAGTACCTCATCCCGATATATATCTCTCTACAGATATAAATACTTGTAGTAATATACGTAATAATAATGAATTGCAATTGTACAACCTTGTTAGAGAGAATTTCTAATTAATCTTTAAAATAATATTGTAAATTGTAATACGAAAAAAAGTATGACTGATTTGGTAACTCATCTGCTCCACATTATTAGAATTTAAATTTTAAAGCAATTATGATCTATAAGCGAGAGAGTATCTAGAAATATATATATATGAATGTATTATTGTAACAACACCACTATTATAATCTTTGTGGACATCGTCACCGTAAATCCTTGGATTGGAAACGTTCCTCCAAAAATTACAGTGAATTGAATTGAATAAAATCAGATTGAAATGAATTAGAAATTTTAATTGTTCTTAATTATTCATTTAAATGCATTTTTAATCAGAGTCTTTAAAACATTTTCTTTTGTTCTCCAAGTCCATGAGTCATCTCTATTTCCATTGTTCTATATGGAAAAGAAACATCGGTGGTTTAGAATTTCCATTGAAAGTGGGTCAATTCTTCTTCCTTCCTGTCGTACCTCAACACACAAGCACGATAATGATAATTAAACGATTACCTTTTCCCTTTCTTTGCAGAATTCATAAGAAATGTTTTGATGATAAACTAATAAAATTTTCATCTTTGTTCAATAATCTCAACTTGATCTGATTTTTCATTTTCTTGTAAATCGTCTGTCACTTTGCCAAAAAAGAAAATAACAATAATACCAATACAATAGAAGATGAATTATGAATATTTATAAATCCAGGTCAACTAAATACTATAAATATACTTATGCCATTGTGGTATCAAATTTTATGTCCAAATTACTGGAAATTAGCATTCCATGGCCTAAGCCATAAAAGCAGGTGTTCAAAATAGCATTCCATAAAAATTCTGAGAATATCAAACTATTTCATCAACAAAAGGGGTATAAAAAGTCGACGGGTTACGACTCTTCATCATTATTGACGATGAAGAAACAATCAACAGTCCTTGACTTTGGAACCGCTGGATTCGGTGAGTCTTGAGCGTAGTGTCTTATTTAGAGTAGATATTATGCTAAGATTCATTGGGTCTGGTGGTTATCCATTTTTCATCAACCCTTTTATCTCGATAAGAAAAAAACGTTAAATCCACTTATCCTTACACTGTCATCTTAACTCAATCATGGAATGCTCCACTTATCAATGAATCATGAAACGTGAATGATGTACTATCTTATTTTTTGTTACATTTAATTTATTTTCAGCCATTTCTTGAGATCGTTTCATAATTATTATAAGATTATGGCAAATTTCCAAAGTTCATGCCAATTTTCTCTCCTTTAGGTTTTGTTCTTGCCTGTAAATAAAATGATTATGAAGTATTTAAAATTAATCCCATGCAATTAATTTAAATTATTAAATCTACCGATGAAATTAGAAGTGAACGTCTTCGTTGTCTGATATCCATTCGTTCGCTCTTTGAAATTAAAGGAGTTTCACATTAAAATTAATTCATTTAGGCTTAAAATTGTAAATAATAACCTTCAATGGGTAAGTAGGGGATCGGACAAACTCATCAACATGTCCCAATGTTCTTGTGATGACAGAAGATGCTGATTTTTTTAGGAATATTTGTTGCATCTCTGGAGGAATGTCTTCATGAGAAATCATCAACAGTCTATTCATCGTTATTGGATTTCGTTTCTATTCATGATGAAATCCTCTTTTAAAAAATATTCCTCTCAAAATGTCATTGTTCCAATTACCGAAAATAGTCTAGTACAATGTGTCGGAACAAGACAAGGAGCCACGTACAATTCTTGAGTATCATAATTTTGAAAATATCCTTCAATAATTACAATATCGGATACAAATTCAGGGATCTCGATAACTGTCAACTGACTTATCCATGGAACAACAGAGCGTTCTAAATATCCTTGAATTTCTTCTTTAGTACAATGCTAAATATAATCATCATGAATAATAAATATATATCCAGTTTATCTATTATAAACATAAGAAAAACTGCGAGGGAACTGACATCAAATCGTGGAAGTCTCTGAAGTAATAATGTCGCAACCTTAAAACCCCAACTCGTCCATAATCTTAAGGTAAAATCATCACCCCCTGCATGTGTTACAAGTGTTATTCCAGAGCGTTGTGCAGCAGATTCTAAAATCTCAGAAGAGAAAAAGAAACATGTTAAAAATGTTTCAGACACTACTGATGCAGCTCGTTCTTGATGTTTAAGGAAACCAAGTTCTCCAATGACAGCTCCGGGGCCCAAAAGGTCAGTTGTTCTCTCTGTGAAATTTAAATGACCAAGAACCTCACTATTCGGAATGACACCGAAACGACGTCGTTCCTATTCAGAAAATAAATTAATTAACTAACTATTTCAAAGCCGAGAGGGGAACAATTATTATAAAAGCTCACTCACACATGAGATCTTTTCCGTTGGTAAGAATTGTATTCGAACTAATCCATTGACAATTAAATAAACCCCTTTTGGAGGATCTCCAATTGAGTAAATTATTTCCCCTGGGACGAACGTCATCAGCTTTCCATTCTCCTATAATTAATAAAAATTTCTGATTGATTTGTGAAATTACATGAATTTATTTTTTCCCATGTTGTAGAATAATAACCTTAAAATATTGTAGAAGGGGGGATTTCATTCCTAAAGTGTTAATTTGACGAAACCAATCAAGATTGTCAATAATAGTATGGGGTAGTGGTGGGGGCACCGTTTCTGGGCATTTACTCAGTTGTTTAATATCCTTTTCCAGAACGCTTGTTATTGCAACTCGCTCGGAATCTTCTAAAAGACCTGCGAAATAAATTTAAAACAAACTTATAAAATATGATTATATTTATATTATCAGGGACTTTTTAAACAAGACATTCATTTTAATTACCATCCTGGGACAATTCCTGAACAACTCTCATCATATGATTTAAGACAATTCTCGAAGCATGTCTAACTTTAACAGCTCCAGTAACATTAGGGAATTCTTTCTGAAACATCCCCAGCTGAATAATGACATCTCGCATTTCTTTCTCTAAAGATCTTCGAATATTTTCTAAATGTAGGGACCGTGAATGTGGATGGCTCATAAGGGGAAGAAGTTTAACAATATGGTCAACTCCAACACAATATGCCTTCCCCATCTCATATCCTAAATGAATATGTTGCAATTGTTTTGATTTAATTAGTCCAAGAATCCTTCTTCCAATATGAAGTCCTTTTACAAGTCTTAAGATTCTTAATAATCCCAAACATCGAAAGACTAATCGATGCCCATGGTAGTTGTCATCATGATCATTGTCTTGAGGACAGGGTAGTACTGAAATCACAACATCCCCAATACTCAAAGCAATTCCAGCTAATTCAACATAATTCCAACAAGTTCCTGCAAATGATTCACATCCAACTGCACAAAGTTTTAAGAACATTTCCAGAAGAAATGTGACAAGGAAGAATATTCCAATTGCTATGAATGGTTTTTGTAACCTCGCACATTCATCAAAGTATAGGATCTCATGGGCAACTTCGAATCCAGAGAAGGCTACACTAAGGAGTACAAGAACATGGAGAAGACCTTGGAACCAACTTTTAGAGAGAAGATATCCACTCGCTGTGGGTCTTGATTTTATAGGCATTTGTTCAGAGGCCATAGTCATAATGGGTCCATTTCCAATGTCAGCAACTGATACCACAGCAGTAGATTTCCTAACCTTATGAGTAGTTCCATTAAGTAATTTTAGAATTGAACATGTTGTAGAACCCCAATATTTAGAAAGATCTGAACATCCCAACATTCTTCCAGGTATGTCCTCAATATTATCAACTAATCCACTAAGTATTCGCACTACTTGTCCAGATATTAAACCTTGTTCGAATTGATGCCAAAAGCTAATCTAAAATAGAAGCAAATAATGAGCTCAGCTGTGCAATAATGTAAAAAAATAAATCCCCTTACTTTTAAAGCTTTGAGAACTCGTATTCTAGCTTCTTCAGCTAATTCCATGTCCTCTTCTGTGGAAATCGGCATACGGTGGAAACTTTTCACAGTGGAACAATGACAACTTGATCGTAAAAGGGAAGGAGTACGGAGTAATTGGAAAATTACATCCGTCCTTCGATAGACTTTTATTCCTTCTGAAGCGTTTCCATCCGAATTCTATGGATTAAGTTTTATTCATATTGAGTAATTGATAAACATTATAATAAATGCCATGATATAATGAAACCAACATCGTGAACCTCTTGGAATGGATTGGAAAGCTTTGTCATCTCATCCACAGTGGGCCAATCAGCAGTCCCCCAAAAACTATTATTAGATTTAAAAGATTCCATAAATCGAGATCGCAAGTTTCCCAAAATTTTCAGTGCATTTTCCATTTCTCCTTTTCGTCCCTCCGAGATTTCAGTCATTTTCAATAACTTCATGAGTTTCTTTGTTGTAGTTGCGTTGATCAATAATGTCAAGATTACGATGCCTGCTGTGTGGAATAGAATCTAAAAGTAAACAGTACTTTATAATTCAAATCTCATTAAAATTTAAATAAAATAATAAATACCTTAGGTCCTAGTTTTGCCCTGTGACAAAATTGTATATCTTCATAAATTTCTAAAGCCAAGCAAAGTCCTACAGCTCCACGTAATCCACCCCAACTCATTACGATCATATTTCTCCATTCAAAACCGTAGCCTAGTTGTCTCAGGATTGGACTTAAAATGACTAGCATCAAAAATCTACAAATCAATGTCCATTTTTAGGTTTTACCTATTAATTTTAATGTCTTATCTGAAATACCTTATAGCCGTAAGAGCCCCATATAGTCCCAAAAGATATAGAGCATCAATTCCTTGAATTTGTTGAAATGCTTTCCTTCCCATTATAAGTCCACAAATGAAGAATAACAATGTATTTGCCAAATATCCCATCATTTCCCAAAAATGTTTCAAAGGTTTCTCAACTTGGGGACTAATGCAAGTTTCATGAGCTCGAATCATAAGGCCCAAGACCACAACTCCCAAAATACCACTAACATGAAGAAACTCCTCTCCAATGAAATAAGTTAGGTAAGCCATGGAAAAAGTTATACTTATCTCAACAGTCACATCATTGTATACTTTGGATAACCAGAAAATTGTCACTTTTGACATAAGATAACCAAAAACGGGCCCTCCTATTGCTATCTGGAGAAATTTGAGGAATATATTTAGAGTTAGAGATTCTGGAGATATAGTAAAAGGTCCTGGACGATGGGCTTCAGCATCAGCGAGAATTTCTTTGAAGATTTCGAAAAGTAATACAGCTAAACCATCATTGAAAAGAGATTCGCCTTCGATTAGTACTGTCAGCGTTTCTGATGCCCCAAGATCACGAAGGATTGCAACCACTGCCACTGGATCTAGATGGGAAATATATAAGAAATTTTTATTTATTAGTTTAATAAGTTCATTAATTATACTCTTACCCGTCGCACTGACAATCGAACCAAATAAACTCGAATCAACAAAATCCCATTGGTATTGCGCAAACAAAGGGATACATATAAGGGCCGTGAGGAAGGTCGAGATAAGCATTCCTGGTAGGGCTATTATAAGAATCTAAGGGAAAATGACAATGCCCAGTGTAATTAAGTATATGACCTCTGCATACAACTATCCTTTGATATTTTTTGTACCTGAGACACACTCTTTGTGAAAGTATGAATAGAAATATTAAAAGCCGATTCAAAGATCAAAAGGGGAAGGAAAGTGTGAAGAAGAATTTCTGGTTTTGTATGTGATGCCAAGAGGTACTCTTCAAGATGTGGACAAAGCCAAAATCCAAGTTGACCCAATATAACGCCCAGAACAAGTAGTACAACCGTATAAGGAATCCCCCAACCTGTACGGTTAAGTATGGAACGTACTAAAACACCCAGCAGAAGAACCACAAATACTGCTCCAACTTGTAAAAGTAACTCTTCCGAGTATTCTTCCCCAGCCAGACAATGTGCGATGACGACTAATAGTATTAAAAGTTTATAATTAATAAATCTCATGTCCTCATTATTTAATGAGAATTAAGAAACAATTATTAATACCAGTACGATTGCCAGGATTATTCCTTAGCTTTTCCTGAGCTAGACAGAATTTTCGAAATTCTTCATTATCTTGCTCTGCGGGCGAGAGACCAAAGCCATGAATATTTTCATGCGGATTGTAATTCTCGTATAAATGATGCACTTCCATTTTGTCTTCAACAAACTGAGGCACTTTGCACTTTACTAAAAGTCTTAATTCTCACTGACACAGTTCCAAGTCTACCAAATGTTTAATTTAGTACTTTATAAATATTTTGCTTTTTTCTTCCATTAAGAGCTCAGTTTAGTAGTTGCAATTTCATTTGGAGAAGGAACACGATCTATAAAATAGACAAACTTTTGTTAGAGATTAGTTTTCAATGAAATTTTCAAACATTTCAACGGTATTTTACAATTTAAATTTGGTATTTGTCTATAAATACATTATAATGGAAGTACGTGAAATGTAAGTTGAATAATTAAATCATAAATTCTAATTAAGAATATAAAATTATAATTCCTATATTAACATACAAAGTAATTTTTATATTGAGAGACATTAAAAACGGTATCAGAGAAAAACTTTTATAATTAATCTCAGGGATTTTTTTATTACAGGTACAATATTATCATATTTTAAATGAGGAAATACAATAACTTAACACTTCCTAAAATAACAATTTCACTACGAGCTATAAGGATGAGTATTTTAAATGTAGTAATTTCACAGTAACTACTAATAACTGTCTTGGAATTGTATAAAATCTATATGAAATCTCGGGAGTAATGTTGTCTTGTTGAATCCTATTTGAATGAAGTGAAGGCAGCAATTGATTTCCTTGGAATAGGTTTATCCCCAGAATGTCTCGTTCCTTTTGTAAAGTCTGCAGATCTTCTACGACCAGTATCAAAAGTGCTTTTGCGTCCTGAAATGAAAAAAGTGTGTAATTATATACTATCAATTTATTATATAGGCTAGAATTTAAATGTAATAATTACTTCCAGCAGCTGCCGAATAATTGGAAACACTTTGAACAAAAAGAGATCTCCGTCGATGCTTTCCAGATTGCGTAAGTCCACCCAAAGGATCATCTTCATAATCATCAAGAGTCATTGCAACACCAGGTGCTTTAAGAATACACTTATCAAGAGATGAAACAGAGAGCTTATCAGTGAGTAGTTCAATTTCCTCGTCATGTACGACAAGCATAACTATAGGTTTAGCAAAAGGATCATCTCCAGTTGCGGGTCCTATTTTTGTCCAAGTCTCAGGAACAAGACATGGAGCTACGATTGTCTCATGCGTCACTTGATTCATTAGAATTCCATGTACAAGGATTGCTTCTTGAATCAATGTAGGTATTTCAAGGAATTTAAATTTATCGCCTATTGGTACAACTCCTTGTTCAAGATGTGCACGGATTTTATCTCCAGACCATGACTAAAAGAAAGAAAAATTATTTATGTTCTCGTCATGAACGATTCTTGTCACTAATTTAAATAATACTACGCGTACGGAATATTGTGTCGTGGAATGAAGAAATTCTCCAGCTAATCTAATGGCAACATTCCTCCACAGACGAGACTCAAGGGAATCGTATTCATCAGGAAATAGTTTAATAGCATTATCTAAAACATCTCCAGGCCAATGATACATTGTCACTTCAGTAACTGCACGTATTCCAGAAGCACGAGGAAGACCTGTCAAGTAACCATATTCGCCAATTAAGGAACCTGGGCCCAAGTATTCTTTGTTGGTTACTGAGAATGTCATATCCAGTACAAATCTAAATTTAATTTACCAATTAGTTTTGTGATAACAACTTTAATTAAAGTATTTACTCCGTATTAGGAAAAATTCCCTTCGTATGATATTCATCAAGTATTTTTGCAGTTGGTTCATATTTTAGTTTTAACAGTCCCGATGTAATCAAATAAATCCCATTTGGAGCATCACCAATTTCAAAGAGGACGTCATTTCGTTTTAGTGTTTTAACTTGTTTGAAATCCTGTTATTAATTTTTATTTATAATAATACATATAATGTGGGGAACGATAAGTCAGCAATTAGATAAAGAATAAATAAGAACCTGAAGGAATCCAAGGATCCCATTATTTCCAACAGACCAACTGATAGAATTAAGAAGAACTTCCGGATCTGCTAGTTTCATACTCGAAGGTGTACCCCATAATTTTTTAAGATTTCCATCGATTTTGGAATTCAAAAGATGATATTCATTCTCTTCTAAAATACCTGCAAAGAAATGAGATTCAGAAAGAATATTTAGTATATTTAGCTGTGATTGTTATAAATTTAAGACTTTTAAAATCGAATACCTTCAAACTTCATAGTTTCCAATTCTTCCTTCATATATCCACTAATTGCTCTACTGGCATGGCGTGTTTTAACAGCAACAACAACACCTGGATGTTCCATCTGTAGCACTCCCAATTCATGTAATGTCTTTAATCGATCAATATCCAATATAATTCTAAATTTGCGAGAAATTTTCGGATGTTGTATCATTGTAGGAAGAAATCTGAGAGCATCCTCTAATGCTTGGACGTAACCTTTTCCAACATCGTAACCTCTAAATAATCTTGTATTTATTTTCATATCCAAAAATAGATTTAAAAGTGGTATCAACGGCTGCACAAATAAAGTGATGATTATGTTGGAATTAAATTCTTTTAATAATTAATTATCTTACTCGAAACCATCTTAAAAGTCGGCAGAAACGAACAAGTCTTAAAACTTTGAAAACTTGAAGCCATGCTCCACCACCGGAACTTCCAATAATTCTTCCAATGATCGCTAAAATTGCCTCAACTAAGCTAATAACTAAGACAAAAAAATCTAGTAGATTCCATGTGGAGTAAAAGTAATCTCTTGGACCTCGCCCAATGACCTGTATGCGAATTTATAATTTACATTTTACTCTACATAAATTAATACAGAATTTAAGTGATTTATTACTGTACCTTGATTAAAAATTCCAGCAAATATAAAATAGTAAAACTAACTGTTGAACAGAATAGAAAAATAGCCTGCCAAGAATCTAAGGGATGTTCTATGTTTTCGATCAAGTAATAGGTCTCCAATCCAATTGGGAATAAATTCAGGAAAATTATACAGTATATCAGTCCATGGAACCACGTACTAATTGCTATCCGATATGCAGGGTATCGACATCTAAAAAGACAATAAAGAATAAAACTTGCATCTGGATTTAATAAAAAAAAATTGGCTTCTCACTTAAGTTTTGGCACTGGAGGATTGGGTTCTTCCTGTAGGAACTTAATAAATTTAGCCCTAATCCTTGCAAAAATTCCTTTGATAGCCCAATGATCTCTGAGATCATGAGTATGAATCATAGTAAGGTACATGTCTTCTTTAGCTTCGATGGCATTCACGATAACTTTCACTGCCTCTTCACTTAAAGAACCCTTTTCGTATTGTGTCCAACAGGAAATCTTCATTGTCTTTAGAACACGTCCTCGAGATTCTTCCATGGCCTTTTTATATCCAGGACTTCCATCTTCAAATTCATCATCATCATGCTCTTTTTGATTTAGAAACTCATTTTGCGTATCCAGTAGACTATCAGGGACCATATTCGTTTGTTTTTTCAGTTTACCCTGAGGAATTAAAGAAAACAACATATTTATAAAATTGATCATTTAAAACAAAAGAATTTTCATTTTTTATTACTTGATGAATGAAGAGTAAAGAAGGTTGTTCAGTCACATGAATAACTTCTTTATCTTGGACTGGTGCCACGCCTTTAGACTTATCATGAAGAAGAGCAGAACTTAAATGACCACCTTTAATTAATTTCTCAGCGATAATTGATGGGGCATCTGTAATTTTTTTTTCGTGGAGTTTATCATCCGATTGTTGTTTATGGTCTTTCTCGCTCTTTTGTTTCTGTAATCACGTTTTACAATGAGCCAACAATAGATCTCATATTCAGATAGTAGATACTATGAGTGGTCTCACCTTAGCATATGGATCCTTAAGATGAGTGAATCTTGACACCATTTCCCAATTAGCATCCGCAAGGAATCGATCATGTTTCATAGCTATTATAGTACGCACTCGGGCTGCAGTTAGGTTTCTTACTGCATGAGCCATGTCTTGAATTTTTCCAATGGATATTGTTGTCACCCCAAGATAATCTAAGAGGGTCTTTGTCGTTGAACCATTGAAGATAAGAGTCATTATCACTATTCCAGCGGTTTGCAATAATATCTACGACACATGAGCCAAAAATTAAAATCAATTTAATTTAAAATTCCTAGGATATTCCCGATGATGATAAGTGCTTACTTTTGGCCCTAATTTTTCATAATTACATAATTTCTTATTCTTGTATACTTCAAGAGCCAAACAGATACCAACGGCCCCTCTGAGACCTCCCCACATCATTACCAAGATATTCTCCCAGGATGTGTCAAAGCCAGTTCGTTTCAGAAGTGGTGATAATAAAAGCAATACCACCAGGCGTATAAGGTTAAGAACTACATACAATGCAATTGCATTCCATCCATCTGTTGCTTCATAGGAATTAATAGCAGTCTCAGAGATAACAATTCCAAGGAGTATGAATAAAACTGTATTTGCAAGAAATGACATCATGTTCCAGAATTGATGGACTGTGTGCACTACTTCAGGACTAATGCAGGTGTTTCCAGCATTTATTGTGACGCCAAGGAGCACTACAGCCATTACGCCAGATACTTCTAAAATGACCAATTGAAAAACTCAAATCTCAAAGATGGTGGTCCTATTGGGGAGAAGGCATATAGAATCCTTACTTAAATAAAATTCTCCAACAAAATACGTCAAATAAGCGGAGACAAGAGTGATAGTAATTTCAGTAGCAGCATCATTAAAGATCAATGAGAGACACCAGATGGATGCTTTTCCCATTAACCATCCAAAAAGTGGACCACCGATTGCAATTTGCACAAATTGTCTTACAACTCTTTTTGTTAGATCAGCAGTATCCTCTGGCGTTTCGACAATCTCTTTAAAAACATGATACAGTAGAATTGCCACACCGTCATTTAACAGGGATTCACCTTCAATCATGACGCTTAATATTTCAGACGTTCCTGAAATCATAGATGAGAACATGAAAGGGGAAAAGCAATTTTTACAAAAATGAACTAATTTACGCCCATCTAATTCACCAAAGGTCACGGATTCAATTACAACAGTGGGACATTTTAAATTAATTACTATTACTGCTAATAGTAAGATAATATCATGGTTAAATTGAATGAAATTTAGAAGGATTTTTTTCCTTTTACCCACCTAATTCACGAAGAATAGCGACCACAGCTACAGGATCTTAAATATTTAAAGAAATAAAAGTTGTAAATTAGTGAAGCTGCGTGCATTGTAAAAACAAAAGATTGTAAAAAATCAATATTCCTTTTCCAATTCAGACCTGTGGCACTTATAATGGCCCCAAACAAACTGGCTTGACTAAAAGTCCATTCGTATGAATTCATGAATTGACGACATGCGACTGCTGTGACGAATGTTGCTATTATCATTCCTGGAAGTGCAACGACGATAATCTAATCATATTAAAAATGTGTAGATAAAATGTGTTGGGGGAATAATGTAGAATGACTGGATTGGATATTTGAACTTACTGATAGAAAACTGGTAATAAAGACATGAGCTTTCATTGAGAATGCAGATTCAAAGATAAGGACAGGAAGAAATATATAAAGAATGAGGTCAGGAGGACTTCTTGCAAATTTTGTAAATTGTGACCATGTTTGACAGAAATCAGTGTTAATTCTTGAACCAAGACCTATTCCAAGTCCTGTTATGAGTAATACCACAGTGTACGGAATACTTAGCTCAAATGTCTTGATTATTGTTCTAATTGCTCCACCCCAAGCAATTGACATGAATATACTGAAGAAGAATTTCAAATTGTTTTCATTCATCCGTGAGCATTGTGTTGCTGAAATAAAAAGCAATCATATTTAATAGATGTTTTAATAGGAATGTATTCAATTAATTGAATATTTTCACTTTATCACTTACTTTCGGATTTACTGTCACAAAAATCTTCCAATTGAATCACTTCAAATTCATTGATGGGTTGATTAAAAACATATTTCTTATCCTGAGCCCAACTGAATTGAAGAGATGATGTAATTAAGAAGAATATAACTGATAGGGCTTTCTCAAGGGTAATTAGTCCCATGTTGCTGATTCGATGAGGACTTGCGACAAGAAGTCGCAGTCAGACAGGAGTAGAAGTACGATTGTAGTAGATTGATAATGATTGAGGTCAAATATTTACACTACTTGTTTTCTTGGCCTTCTTTTTGAGTTTCCAAAACCAATTCTTGTCCTTCCACTGCTGAAAATTATAGTTTATGGAAGAATTCATGAATTTCTTTTGATAAGTTGCGAGGGAAACTTGAGACACCGGATTTCCTCTGTCGTGTCTTGTCCCCAGAGAGAAGGCCAGCGGTCAACTGAGTTGAGCCACCTGCTTGCACCCGCACCTGCTGGACATTCTCAAATTCTCATTAGCAAATCATCATTAATTTACTCAGCAATCGGGTAATTCATTCCAGAAGTCCTGGAAATGGAAACATGTTTACACTACCACTATGGAGAATGAAAATGAAATGAATTACAGAAATAGTTTTTACATAAAAGTCTACATGATATCCACCAGCATCAACGACCACATTTTCTATTACATTATTATGTACTTAGGTTAGCGTAATGTGTACAGAAATGTCGAAATTGATTACGTAAGGAATTGACAATACGAAATACAGAAAACTTCAATTGCATTACAAAATATACATTTATGATTGATAAATTAATAATTCATATCTACGTACCCAGGATAAATCGTTGAAGAAATTAAATGTAATATATTGCAATTGTAACGGCAGCGGATTTGGATTTGGACTTCCAGGATAACTTCAAATCATTCAAATGCATACAGACGTCAAAGACATAATAAGAAAAGAATGCATCGACATCGACACGCGACAATTCTACAAAAGATTTATATCACATGATAAGAGCTTGCATTTATTTATGTATTTTATATTTTATCTGCCGGTTCAATGAAAGTATTGGAGTATATTTGGGAACGGTAAGTTTCAAGACATGGATATAAAATCGAATTCTAACCCGTACTCATTTACTTTAGTTATACACTTTAATAATAGTGTCTGTCGTGCTTTTATTGTGTTTAATCATAAGAAAAGCTATACACGACACGAACGAAAACTTAATGCTGAATATTGCTGAAAGTGGCAGTTTAGGACAATTATTATTATTCTCATTTTCTTTTGATAAGTTTCCCCATACTTTAGTAGGTCAAGTCAAATAGCATATTTTCTTTAGAATAGAACAAATATACAAAAGTTTTTATTGTAGAATTTTGAAATTTAATGGACAACTTTTACTTTCGGATCGATATTATTATTATGAGGAAGAGGAAACGGAGAAAACCCAAATCAAAAGGCTTAATTCTGAATTGCTTTTACCATAAAAAAAGCCATTGAACTTGAGCGTCAAGTCAAGAACTGACAAAAATACTTTTAGAATTTCCTAATTGATTTTACGGTGTAAGATATAGCAGATGCATGTTGAGAATGTTGAGATATCTAAACGGTAAACGACGATTACGGAACGGATCACGAGACAACTAAAATTCTTTTAAATATTACATTAGAAAATGGGAGAATGCAATCCCCTTTGGATTGGAATGTGTCAAAGTCACAAACAGTGTCCAAATTCCCGGAAGCTGATGTCAAAATTGTCCTTTTAGCTTCATCTGCATGACATAGTCAGTATTTTCATTAAATCAACAATTCTTATAAAGGTCAGTCATATAATAGCTATGTATTTTGGGTCGATCTGGGCTCATTTAGATAATTAAATCGTTGTTCTTTTAATTCGTTTAATGTAAAACCACAGGAAATGGCTCTTTTAAACCAGTCTTTCCAAATTAACATAGTTAAATCCCATTAACCTTAGCTTTTTTTGATTTTCCTAATTGCATTTTATAGTAGGAAAGTATATTGTATCCTACTTGGCCTTGTATTCTATCTATAATAATACATTAAGAAAGAGTAATTGAAAATAAAATAAACAATCCAAGAAAATAATAGAATTTTTAGACAATAAAGTTCTTTCTCAAGTAATATTTCCTAATCCTTGATAATGTGTCTATTTTTAATGTAAAAATTGCAATCAAGTGAAGAAACAAAAGCAATTAAATTGGCGTTAACTGGAACGCCTGAAACACAAAAAAGGAGAAATTAAATGCCCCATTTGGGAATAAAATATTCATTGCAATCAAAGGTGTTCTTTTACATGAGAGCTAAACTATTATACTTTCTAGTCAATAAAATGACGCAAAAATGAAAGATTTCTCTGTCGCGTTGTTATATAACACACTTGAGAAATTGAATTTTTACTTTACTACTTTACTCACAGGGGCCTCATAACGACGATAACAGATGTCTGAATCGAAGGAGTTGAAAGCATTTTCTCTCTCCAGTCTTCGAATTCGAAGCAATATATCCAATTTTTCATTTATTAGCCCCCCTCACCCAATTTCAAAAGGAACAGGAGTATCTTTATTATTATGCAGCAAACCAAATAGTGTAAAAAACTAAAAGCACTTTGAAAAACATTTATACAATAAAAATATGTATTGACATATGCATATCATATGCATATGTCAATGCAGCATATGATTCGATAGATCAACTCAATTATTGGGATATTCCATTAAATTAGTTAGTTTAGTGATTAATTACAAGATCCAACGATCCTTGGAAGGCAAGGTCAGAGAAGAGCTGTTGATGTTCCTCCCTCCAGTCTAGTGCAGTATAATAGTGGGTGTATAGCACGCAAGTCAATATGGGTATATGTATATATCCGGCTGAGTAAGGTTTGCTTTTGTCCTTAAACTACAGCTATGGGTGTGGTTGATATAATTAGACCAGCTTGTAAGCGCGGGGTGTTCTAAAAAAGAAAACAAACATTTCTTTCAGCTATTCAATTAATTAATGTTGGATCATTCTCGCGCATCACTAATATTCTTAATTTTTTAATTGCACAATTTATAATATGTTACTAATTATTTTTTAAAATCCTTTTTCAAAATGAGTTATTATAATAAAATTATGATGACGACCTCATTAGATAATTAGATCATTAATTTAATTGTCGTATGGTGGTAAATCGCCAATACTGACCTTATCATAATGCATCCTCTGGAATCTGGAATGTCTTCATCTCTTCCAGTTAAAATGAGATTGACTAGAGATGAAAAGCTCAAAAGCGCCTTGATAATTTCTCCAACCTGAGGGATGAATGATAACAATGATAATCTCGTCCAAATACTATACTAGCCTGAAAGAGTGGTAGGCGCGGTTTAAAAAAGGTAAACAAACATTTCGTTCAGCTATTCAATTAAGTATGTTTTGTAATTCTCGCGCATCCCTAATATTCTTAAGTTTTTAATTACCCAATTACTAATTATTTTTAAATACCTTTTTCAAAATGAGTTATTAATTAGAATAAAATTATGATAACAGCCCAAGAACTTTACCGATAGGATAATTCTAATTGTGGTTTATGAAAATAATGAATCATGTAATTAATAGCTTAAGACATGCATTTCAATATCATCCGAAATAAATTAGTGTTTATCAAGAAGTACTTATGTTTGCAAGAGGAAGGAATAAAGAATGATTGACTCACAATTTAATTTCCCTAATCATTTAAAACCAATAAAAATTATATATTTCTTGTCAAATATTCCATAATCTTAATGACACCACCACCGTGGCACTCGGGGGAATAATTACGTAAATATTCAGTGGATTAGTGGGTGACAGGATTCTCTCTCTTATCAATCAGTCGATAAGAACAAAAAGTTGATGTTGTTTAGATGCTACTTGAACAAAGAATTATTTTTATTTTGATATACAACGGCGCGAAAACATTCATCAACTGTCATTTCTTCATGTTTCATTTTTCTCGCGTGTGAGAAAAGACAGAAACCTGTCTAATGTTTCATCTTGTTCCTGTTCACAATTCAAACTTCTTTCTACTTCACAATTTCTCGAACTCACATTTCGATTTCAGAGACACAGCACAGCAAAAATAAAATTTCATCTTATCCCTTGATAACCCAAGGGTTCAAGTTACTGCTGCTTTTAAGGTAAGCCTAAAACTGGGGGTAGGCAAGATGTTGAGATTCACATTAACGATAAACTTATTTAATTCATATTATTGATCAAACTTTATTTGGATTGCGGTTCTATTGTTCGTCCTTAGGTCCGTAGGAAAGAAAACGATAATAATTTACACAGTGTAGTAAAGATGAATTCAGTCGGTGACAGAGCTTCAACAGTAACGGGGAGGGGTACAATAAAGGTCATGACTTATCAACGAGGGGAAGAACCGGTACCAAGTCTTCTTAATCATTATCGGGGTCATAAAGGTCCAATTCTATCATTGGCATTTCATCCCAATATGCAAACCTTGTTCTCCTCCAGCGCTGATGGATTCATTATGAATTGGAGTTACAGGAAAGAAACTAGAGCACTTCGGTAATAATAAATACTATTATAATTATAAATAATTGTTTAGTTTGGTGTTTAGTTTTGCTAATCAATGTATTTTGAATTCTTTTCTAGATTTGAAGGACATTGCGGTGCTGTAAATGAAGTGAATCTCTCTCAACACGGAGATTTAATGGTGACAGCGTCTGACGACTGTACAGCGCGAGTCTGGGTTCCTATCATCGCAGGACAATTTTTGGTTGTTAAAGGTCATACTGCTGCCGTTCGATCTGCATGCTTCAGTCCAGTGGATTCTACTGTTTTTGCTACTGCTTCCAATGACAAGACAATTAAAGTTTGGAGTGTTCAAAGTGCCAAAACTAAAAGTGGAGTCACAAAATTTAAATCTCATGACTTTTTGCAGTCATTTCGTAATCATAATAATTGGGTAAGTATAATTTAAATTTTTAGATAAAGATTTAAAATGTATAAGTATTATATAATAATAAAATAACTGTCCATTAACAACCTAGGTTCGATCAGTAAAATTTTCTCAAGATGGACGACTTCTTTGTTCAGCATCAGACGATAAAACTGTACGAGTATTTGATCTTAGGAGTAAAGAATGTACTGCCACAATAGCAATGCCTTCTGATATCGGGTGTCCCCTTCATGCTGATTTCAATCCTTGTGGAAATTCCTATATTGGAGTATCAACGTCCGAAAAAGCATTCCTGATGTACGATGTTCGACAGAAACAATTACTACAAAGTTATGTAGATCTGTTTCAAGGAGCTGTTAATTCATTTTCATTTCATCCTTCTGGAGATTTTGCAACTTGTGTTTCTGAAGATAGCAGAATTAAAATATTGGATTTAATCGAAGGAAGACCCATTTTCACTTTGCATGGACCCAGAAAAGGAATTAATGCCTGTGCTTTTAATTCTACTGGTGAGTTTATTGTGACATTTCTTATGGTCTAGACTAAACTGCAATTTTGTACGAATCACTTTTTGGTTGAAGGCTCATTATTTGCTACCGGAGGAAAAGATGATGAAGTATTGATCTGGGAGCCAGTGTTACTCCCTTATGCAAATTGTTCCAACGAGACTGCTGTATCTGATAAAGAAAATGTGTCTTTATCTTCTGAAAAGACTTCTGAAATCATAATTGAAGAAAAGCAAAACATCGACGTTCGTATTCCATCAACTTCCAAAGGGATCGATATGCAATCTCTTTCTCGGACCTCCTCTGCACGTACTAATTCATCCTCTTCTTAATATTTTTATAAAAAGAACTTTTCTAATGCCCAAACTGAAATAATATTCGTTTTAAAGTTTATTTTTCACAATGCGTAACTGGACTGTTTTACAAAAATTTAATAGAACATTTCTATAATATTTATTTTATTACGTTATGATTACATTCCAATGTGTCTAAATTTGAAAAGTATTCCCTGTGAAAGAAAACAAATTCATCCTAACAAAATCACCACCGATGAGAAACTTTTTGTATTTTTAATGCTAAAGAATTAATTGTTTATTTTTTAATAATTAAAATGTGCATTTAAATAAATCCTATGAATCTTGAATTTTATTATTCAAATCGTGACTTTGACATTAAAAGTGAAGGAATCACATCCGGATTCGATAGCTAAGCAATCTATTTTGTTGGTATTTCTATCTATAACTGCAAAAGATGACAAGTTTTCGTTAGTTATGATGAGAATGGGGGTATCATCGTCAGTAATACTATATGTACAAGTTTAATTTTACTTTTAGAATTCTTATCAATAATAATATATACAAAGCTTAACAAGTTTAAAATTTTCCTTGCAGTCAAGCCGTCCCCGGTCTAGATAACTTTTTTTACTACTCAATTACTTTCCTTCTTTATGATTCTCCGTCGCTTAAAACATTCCCGACCCCGACCCCATAAATAAATGGGGGTTATTAATAACGAAATAAGCAACAATAGAAATTGAAACATTGTGTATAAAAATTGAAAGCAGAACAAGAACACGCAAACTTTCGTAAGATTCTATATTAAAATTGAAGCGGATGGCAGCTACACAACAAAAATAAGAAACAAGTGTCATGAAAAAATTTTCCCACGACGCCTCCAACAAGCATAAGCAGTACTACCGTAGGACATGACGAAAAACGGGTTTGAAAACTCATTCAGTCAGTGCTGTGGCTCGTGCTTCTCTTTTAGTTTCTAATTATACATCTATTTATTTCCGGTGTCATAAAATAACATAAAAATCAACTCTTTATAATTACTGAAGGAATTGAGAGTGACCTAATGCCACAAATCTCGTAATCTCAATTTTAGTTTCATTTCAGTCTCAATTTTACTTACAGTCAGTCAATACACAGTCTTATTTTAACCGTGGTTGTCGTTTCAATTTCATCCCTTGACTTGATAAACTAAAATATGGATTTTATTTTGTAAACTAAAATGTAATATTAATAGGAAGGACATTTTTCCAGTCAAAGTTTAAAATGATTTCCAAAAATAGATCTTTTAACAATAGTTCCACAAGTTTTAGTGTAAAATACCGTGAAAAGAAAGCGAATCTCTCATCTCCCTACGGCTGGTCAAAGTTAATAATTATTGTTTTAATAGTAAATCTTGTACAGTTGGATATTGTTCAAGGTCTTCGTGTCTCACGTAAGTTTCATTTTCATTTTTAAACCATCGTTGTCTTCAACTATGTTTTATGTATAGGACGATGTCCACTCGGTCACTTTTACACGGATGGATGTGTGACTTGTTGGTGTGAACCTGAAAATGGCAAAAAAGTATGTGAGAATATGATCTCTTGCCCTAGGAAAAAAGGTATGTCATAATAATTATAAACATGGGAGCTTTGAAAAACGTTTACAATAATTCTAATTTTAACTATTCATTTTAATAGTGCGGTGTCCTATGGGTGCAAAATATAATGATGAATGTGGTAATGATTGTACATGCTATGAAAATACGGGTGCCGTCTTCTGCAAAGAAAAAGGGCCATGTAATTCTATACAGCGAAGGGTACGTCTATATTCAATCAAAATAAGTTAAGGATTTGTCATGAAAATACTTTCTTTTATTACCAGAATACGTATCAATCAAAAAATCCTCCACATTTAAGAGATTTCATTGATTTGGATCATCACGATAGAGAACCAACAACAGCAGGAGGAAGATTAGAATCATCTGGATCAGGGTCAGCAGGATCAATGGAATTTTCTCGAAGCCATATTAAAACGCCTCCACCACCTCCAGTCACTATTCCAAAGGAAGATTTAATAATTGAACCTGCTCTCATTATTCGAAGAAAATCCTTCAAACGAGGAAATAAACCTTCCAAAAATAAAATTCATCTCTTGGCAAGTGATTCCTCGGAGGAGGACATTGATCACGACGGCCTTCACGATCAACAGCAACACTTTGGAGGAAGTAGAAGTCCAACTACCCTTTTATATCTGTATCAAAAACAATTGAAATCTATGAAAGATTTCCGGAAATATTATGATGATTATCTAAATGATCACAAGGGCCAGAACAGCATTAAAGATAAATCTGACGGAATATTATCACTTTCTAAGGTCGAATCCAGTTTAGGAAGCGAACATCATAATGTGAATTTCATGTCAAATGTCAATCTTTTAAAGCCTCAATTGAAAAATCATTTCAAGATTGCGTCAAGTTCATCCAAACCTCCGGATTTCCATTGGATTTTTAAAGATGTTCATGGATCAACTACAACTCCGAGACCCAAAGTGCAAATTCCAAAGACTTATGGTAGGATATTAATATCATTCATATTACAATGAAATTTTATTGAGAAACTATTCATAATTATAGAAATATCAAGACGTCCAGTAACTTCGCATCCTCCCATGGGATTTAGTACTACTGCAACACCACAAACACCTCTGAACTCTGACTCTGATGATCATCAAAATTACAATCTAATCCCATCATCATCTCCGTCCACTTTGCTGAAAGTAAATCCACATCTACCTGTAATAGAGGTACGGCCAGCTCCATCGCCAATGCCAGAACATTATTCAAGTCCTAACCCCAGTAGCTCAACGCCCAGCCCAATTCTTATAAATCAGCATCACGGTCTTAATCCTTCAACAACATATTATTCATATTCGACATCACCAGCATCTAGATCAATGTCGCCTTCAGTAATGTCGTCAACAAGTTCACCGCTTTTGAATATAACAAGAGAAAGAATTATAATCCATGAACCAGGATTCGGATTTTCCTCAACGGAATCACCTCCACATTATTATTCCTCTCCTACACCAGCCCATGATGTAGTAGTGACGCATTACATGCCAGTATCAACAACAATTAGACCTAAAATTAACATTCATAGTTTGAGACCAGTATCAACTATTGCACCCTATCGAGCTAAACCTCAGCATCGGAATTGGTTATCAAGTAGTACTGCAGCTAGTGTAACGAGAAATTACGTTTCCTCTACAATGGCTTCGGTACCGATGTCCTCGACGACACGACGTTATGTCACTTCGACTTATCCTAGTAGCTCAACACGTCGCCATGTGACTTCCACATTCCCAAGCATTGTTAGTAGTAGTTCGACACATCGATCATCACATTCATCACCCTCTGGATCTGGAGGAGCTCCACAGTTCTCTACCGTTCAATATCCCCATGAGCATCATCCCAAAGAGCTGAATAATAGAATGTTTTTTTCTACATCTACGAATACCCCACCTCATCTGCTACGTCACTATACGACAATTTCTCAGTTGAGATCAAAAGGCCACCATCCTCCACCAGGTCATTATAATCATCGCCCAGGTCCACCACCACCACGCGACAGGAATCAAGGTCCAGGACATCATCGGGGTAATCATGACCCAAAATCTTCAGGATCTACAATACATGCTCAATTAAACAAACCAATATTCATAAATCATTTGCTTGCATCCAAAAAACATCCCGAAATTTATTTGCCACCTCCACCAGAACTCAGAAGGAATCAATATAGACTCATACTTAAGAATCCCGATAGACCACAATTTTATACAAATCGAAGAAATCCCGTACCACTATTTGTTGATAAGATTGCTCATGAATTTTTCCGAAAACCAGCAATATTCATACCAAATATGAGGAAAGACCACAGAGGACAACAGAAACTAGAGTTGAAGAGAGTTGCTTACAATCACAGAGAAATGATTCCAAGTGAATTGTTTTTGAGTCCAGGTGGGCCGAAGATGAAAATTAAATTTTCTCCTGAAGCTGAAAGGGAAATGGACGATGAATGGAATCATGCTGTCAAAATGAATCAAGCCCTTGGAGCTCCGAAGTCTATTTTCCATGAACCAGAGTTAAGTTATCCGGAAACAAGGGATAAACCATTAGGATATTATCCAGAACATCCACCGCCACCGCCACATTATCCACATGACGATAAGCCTTTTGGTTATCATTCGGAACGATCAGAGATTGAACATAATCATCCACCACCACCGCCACATTATCCAAATGACGATAAGCCTTTTGGTTATAATTCAGAACGATCAGAGATTGAACATCATCATCCATCACCACCGCCACATTATCCAAATGACGATAAGCCTTTTGGTTATCATTCGGAACGATCAGAGATTGAACATCTTCATCCAACACCCCGACCACATTATTCAGATACGGATAAGCCTTTTGGGTATCATTCAGAACGATCAGAGATTGAACATTTTCATCCAACACGACCACATTATTCAGAAGACACGGATAAACCTCTGGGTTATCGATCAGAACCTGAACATCTTCATCCCCCACCACCACCAATTTCAGTACAAAACGTTAATCACATGTCTTATCCGTCAGCAGAACAGCATTATTCAGTTTCTGAAGAACGTCATTCTCCAACTCAAGCTCCAATTTATCATCAAGACTCTTCTGGGTCTTATCCAAGGCATGATTATCCATTACCACACGGCCATTCTGGTTCAAGAGAATATCACGATCATTCTCCAGCACCACCAAGTCATCCAACAGAGCGACCAAGATATGAAATCCATCATGTGAATTATCAAACTCCCGATTCTCCACAAGGTCATCATGGGCAGATTTCAAGAGATCGTGAACATTCACAGTCACCTCAATACGACTATCCAAGCTATCCTCAAGGATCACCACCCCCATCAGAAGATCACATGGGATCATTTTCTTCTATTCCATCTCATTCATCTGTTGAAGACTCACAACCGCAATCTTTCCCACAACCTAACGTGCAATACCAAGAAGTACAACCTAATCCACCGTACATCTCCCCTACCAATCCCGACACTTTAATCATTGACCATAATCATGTCCCAATATCTGCACCACCACCATCAATGCAACCGGAAGAATCATCTTATTCAGTAAGCCCAAGACCCACCTTCGATGTTCCAACAGAATTCATGGATGATTTTGCTCATCGTCCTGAAGACACTGTAATTATTGAATCTATTACAAAATCTCAAGAAGTATCACAACCTGAACCTTTCTTTGACATCTTAAACGAAAGGGGGAATGCTAAATACAGTCCGAATCCATATCATTATTCTACAACCATTGCCTCACCACCACTAATGTCATCAAGGTCCCCTGAAGTATCTCATTCTAGCAATGGTGGTCGTGGTGGCTTTTTTGACATCTTGAATGAAAGGATTCACAATTATAGTCCGAGTCCTCCAAAACCCTACCATTACTCCACTACTATGGCTCCATCGACGCCAAACCATCGTACATTTGATGACAACAATTATAGTCACAATCCTTATCAATATTCCACAACCCCACCAGTTAGGAAATTCGATGAATTAGTTCATGAAGTTGGGACGCCAATACCAATTAGAAGATTTGATGGTGTAATACCTCCAATGGAAATGGAAATGCGTAGTACACCACAACCTCATCTCCTAATGCACCCTAATGATGACATTGATCATGAAAAAATACTCAAAGAACTGTTTAAAATGGACCCAGAAATAAAACCTCATGCAATGGTCTTAATTAGAGAAGATGGAACTGCCGTCTCGCCAATGGGTCTTATGTCGTCAACAACCCCAAGACCAACATCACCATCAGAGGACTATACTTACATCCAAGCTTCTCCTTCCACACACAGACCTTATTTCCACGGTAGTACATCTTCGACATCTGCAACAACCTTGGTACCCAAAAGTCTTCTCTTAAAGAAAGAACCGCAACTACCTAAAATTAATATAAAAGGCGACATTGGACTTATAAGTGATCCTGATCATAATAAAGGATTATTTATCAGTACAACAACTACAACCACAACAGATGCACCGACATTCGAGCAATTCTATTTAAATCTATTCAATATCCATGATAATGATAATCTTCATCAGCTTCAAGTTAATGAAGAACAAGAACATGTTAAAAAACGAGAGGACAAGAAAACTTCAAAACGATCTGAAAAACCTGATGCACTTTTGGAAACTGATGGCGTAGCTAAAATATTTAAATATGATAAAATATTAAAAACATTTGAATCTGGGGATAATGCTAGCAGTACAACAATCAATAAGGATAATGATAATGGCAACAAAAATAACGGAAGAAATTTAGACAAACGAGCAACAACAACAACGACGACTGAGAAATCGAAACTTACGACAAAAGAAATTACAATCAAATTAAAATCAAATCAAACAGAAAGCATTCTTTTAAAGGATGACGACAAAGCTGCGACACTGGATCCTAATGCCAGTTTTAAAAGGGAACTGGACTGGAAAAAAGCACTTGTTGGAGATATTTGCACAGAAAGTCCAAATAGTCCTATTTGTTTAACATATAGAAGTCTAGCCCTGCTTATGAACACATAATTAATATTTTAAATGTAAATCATCCCAAACATATAGTCATTCTCATTGTTAATACTCACAGCTACTCGTATTTATTATTATATTTATACTATAGTATATATTTTAAATTATAATTGTATTTCCAATCAAGTTATACTAATACTGCGAAATGAATTGTTTACAAGTTAAAAAGGTCATCAGAATAAAACGTCACAAAATTCATTATAAAAAATATCGATTGTCGTTGATTTTTTTGGGTTTTATACTTTTACACTACATAACATATTGTTCCTTACCGGATGTTCCTTCCAAACTTTTTTGGCTTTTTGACTAGCAAAAAGCAAAACACGAAACTAATTACGATATGCAATATGTCGAAGCCAAAATCAACATCATAAATATCATAACTATGCTCATGTTGTACTTCAATGACGTCATTTTGAGCAACTGGAATTAATTTATCCTGTGTTTGATATTGGCATTGGATTTAGAAAGGTTTAATTTGAACTCTTTTTATATGCATACTATTCTAGAGAACCCCATAGGGCTCTAAATCTTATGTCTGAAACGGGAGGCTTCTAATTTCTCCATTACGGCTTACGGCACCCGAGTTTCCATCCACTGACTTTGTAATTGTATTGCATAATTAACTATTCAGCTTTGGCTTTATAGCTTTTAGACTTTGACTTGGAGAAGTTGAGTTGCCAATCTCATATCCTGTAATCCTGTATCGTGTTCGTGTATTAAAAAAACAACTTTTTTTACACGCCTTCGCCTTCTTCTATTATATTATATAATAGTTGATGTTAGTAGAGAAGAATAGAGATTATGAATATGACTTTGCAACTTCTCGTTTTACTTAAGTTTTAGTTTATACAAGGAGATTTATACTGTCTTAAAGAATTCTCATCGATCGCACCTCGAACACTTTGCATGATCATGTGTTCCATTTCCAAAGTTCCATAACATTAGAATATGTGATATATCGCCGTTGTGCTACTATTATTGTTATTATACACTAGGGGAATTTTAGTTTTAAATTCAATTCGTGAAAAATTCTACAATTTCTTGGAACGTAATTGGATTAGAATTTCAATTCTAATTGAGAATCGATTTCTACTTTAGTCTCTTGTTTATTGTTTATTGATCGATTATTACTACATTACCAATACCATTACCCCTGTGATACTATATTTTATTCATGTCAAATTATTCTCAGAGTAAAGAATCCTTATCAACACTACCTACTTCTACATTGATAAATTACTATTGTATATTTTGACACAATGGAATAAATAAATAGTTAACTACTTATTAAGCAATTGTACTAACAGACATAATAATTGCCAAAGTATATATCCCAGACATAGTTTTAGAATAGGAATTTCTAAAACAAAATTTTTACCCAATTTTAATACATGGACTCAACGGAAGAGGCTAAAACCGGTGATGGCAGTGTTTTTGAGGATAAAGTTCCACAAGGTACTGAAAATAGCATTTTTATTTCCATGCAATGACTAACATCTTATTTAATGATGGAATAATCCATTTTTTTCTCTATAGCTCGTATATTTCCCTCTACGAGATTGACACTTGCAGTGATATGTTTATTAGCAACATGGACATTTATGTTCCAAAGACTGATTATCAATTTTGCCCTTGTATGTATGGTAAAGACCCCATTCACCCTTGGAGATGGAGATCTTTCCTTTGGAAATGGAAGTTTGGCACTTTCCCTCATGAATATCAGTAGTAGTAGTAGTGATGAAGGCGATGTTGATAATGACAATAGTTTCGACTTTACAAATTCTGTGATTTACACCAATGAAACCACCAGCAGTTGTCCTCAACTTCAAAAGAGCAATTCCAGTAGAAATTTTGATGAGGTAAGAAATATGATTCCATTCGGTGGATTTTTAATTTGAATCTACTGCTAACACAGGGAGAGTTCGAATGGTCAAAAGATGTCCAAGGATTAATCTTGGGGTCATTTTACTACGGCTTCGTTGTCGCCCAGGTATAAAACTTGACCTAAAGAATACAGTACGATTGTAATACCCTGAATGAAAATATTATAGATACCCGGGGGATGGTGTTCTGACCGTTTTGGTGCGAAAAGTGGACTTCTTCTAAGCGGTCTTTTTCTCAGTCTATTGACATTGTTGACACCAGCGGCAGCATATCTTGGACCAGAGTTTCTTATCACTCTTCGGCTGTTTCAAGGACTTGTAAACGTACGTATAATTACGTTTAAATTTAATTAGCACCCGGGAGGACAAATAAATTATTACTTAATGACAATTTATAGGGAGCCGCAATGCCTGCAATAAGTACCTTATCTTCACGTTGGTTCGCAGACATCGAAAGGGGATTCATGTTGGGAATAGCTTACGCTGGATTTGGTATTGGAACCGCAACATCTTATCCCATTTCTGCATTCTTTTGTGAATACACTGGATGGACATATCTATTCTATTGTGCTGGTAATTTAAATATTTTTAGATTGTCGAAAACATAAAATCTTGTTGAAACTCTCTGTGCTTATAACGTTCTTTTTAATTTACAGGTGTGCTAGGGATTCTCTGGTGTGTGGCAACACTTTTCCTCATTTACGATTGGCCAGAGAATCATCCACGAATTTCGCAAAAAGAAATGAATTTCATACAAAAACATCGAGCAGTACAATATGGCGGAACTTCGCGACAGGTTTGATCCTAATTTTAATTGTTTAATGGAAAGATTTTAAGGTAAATTCTAATAGTAAGCTGGATCTCTTTGATATTTACAGCGGTTACGAATTCCTTGGATCTCAATCCTGACATCTGCACCAGTGTGGGCGTTATTGGTAGCTAATTTCTGTTGTTTCTGGTTGTTTCTTACGATGAGTATGTATCTACCCACATATTTAAAAGAAGTACTACATCTTGACATTTCAGAGGCAAGATATTAGCAGTTAAAAAATCCAAAATCAAATTTATTCAAATAATTTCCATTTTATTTCCACAGAATGGCATCATGTCTGCACTGCCATTCGTTGGGATGATGATGCTGCATTTCGTAGTCGCCATTTGTTTCGACAGAACAAGAAAACGAAATCTTTGTTCTGTGACCATACTTCGCAAATGTTTTAATACATTTGGTAAGTCGCTTCTAATTTTTCGATAAACCATTGCAAAAATAAAATCAAGTATTAACTAATTTTTAAATCAGGTGCATTTGGTGCTGCACTATCAATGTTCATGATTGGTTTCATCTCCTGTGAAAATATTCTGGGCGCAGTTTTACTTATAATGGCGGCACAAATCATGCTGGAGTTCTCATTCATGGGTGGATATATTTTCAGTATTTTTGAACTAGCACCAAAATTTGCAGGAACCCTTACAGCAGTAATGAATACGTTTGGTCTATGTGTTGGTTTCTTGAGTCCTGCTCTTGTGGCTTATCTAACACCAAATCGATCGAGAGAAGAATGGCTTCTTGTATTTTACATTTCTTCTGGAATTTGTGCTTTTGGTGGAATATTTTATTTGATCTTTGGGAGTTCAAAATTGCAGAGATGGGCGCAATCTGGGGATAGTTATGTCGATGGGGGTGGAAATGGGAAACTTAATAGTCCATTGGGTGATAAAGAAATGAAAACATTACAAATTAGACTTATTGGGGGACAAAGTAATATTAATGGACAAGTTGTGAGTAGTTAGAGATTATATTTTAATTATAATTAAATTAATTAATGTTTACAGTTACAGTACAAATAAATATTTTTGAACAATGAGTTTCATTTGCATTATTAAACTATGATACATGGGAAACCCCCACGGCATATCAATTCACTGCGTGTTTAGCAGAAAATAATTTAAATATGAGGATTTTTATGCTGATAATGTTCATGATAACGTTAACCATAAGCCACATAAGCAAACCACAGTCAAATTCAGATTAGTTTACTTTTAATAGCAGAAAAATTAGTTATGCTTTCCTTATACAAATTACTCCATAAACAACCCAAATACGTTTTGGACGTTTACTTAAATATTATTGAAGGATTTAAAAAGAGTTCAAAATGCTACTCAGGTCCAGCCATTGTTATGATTTCACAAACGCTTTCATTATTGGATATTTAAGGGTGATTGTGACAACTTTAAGTCTTGTCCAAATAGTATTCAGTCAAACATTAACATTATATCATCAAATTGACGGTAATGGTGAGCTAAATTTGATATTTTAACCCAGAAATAAAAGTTATAATGAGACCAATTGTTTTATGTAGAAAAATTTGACTTATCTGTTGAAAACTGCACTGATTCACTTCCTAATACTCTTGTGCAAGAATTAATTTGTCGAAACTTCTCCGTTCAATGTGCTCGCTTCTATGATGCGGAAGGATGTAGAGGAAATTCTGTGGAAATGCAAAGTACAAATGTTGCTTCAAAATTACCATTGAGATTTGGAGGCATCAAATCCATAGGACCATGCAATGTACTCGGTGCTGTTGTTCCAAGGGAATCTAGGGCTTTTGACAAAGATACCAATGATACTGCCCAAGTCGAAAACGATTGCTCAGAATCAAATACGACTTTGCACAATTATTTCCTCGCTAAGAGTGGTCACAAGGACAAGATATTGGATGAAGTAGAATTATTTGATCGATTGGATTATAAAGGTTCTTGTGTGGTATTTCCTTTGTGGCAATGATCCTATTTTATAACTATGGCGCAATTGTATATAATATCTAGGTCAGAAAATGATCCTTCCTTTGAAGATAGGACATTGTTCAACTATACCACGAAGCATGCAGGATCATTTGACTTCAATTAGATTTAAATCGTGTCTATGTATTGAACTACACGATTCCAGTGATTGTTCCCAAGATTTTATATCTATGAGGAGACAAATTCCACCCAAAGCAATCAATTTACCTGAATGGGGGTTGACAAATAAAGTCAGAGCACTTGCCCTCTGTTCATCTCCTTCATCATTGAATAGAAATCTTAGTATCGATAGAGAAAAATACAATGTTGGTGAATCTTGCGACAAACTTTCTACAACCTTCTATGACGAGAAAAATTTCAAAGGTACATAACATGATACTAAAATAAATAACGTTTATTGAGTTGATGGTTATATGATTCATCTGTATTATATTTTAGGAAACGTCTTATCATTAACCGTAAGATCACATTGTCTGGATCTTCCATCCGAATGGCAAGGAGCTGCGGAGTCAATAAAATTGTCACAACATTGTGTTATCATCTATACTTCTAAAGGATGCCCTGAAGATACCTCGTCTTTAAAAAGTCATCTGAATACTTCAACCTCAACAACTATCCATCGATCTTATATATTACTGCTTAATGAAACCCTTTTGAAGGAGAATAATAGTTCCTTTTTGGGGTTTCATTTGGAAAAATGGGGAATTGATGGACAAATTCGGTAATAATTGGGAAAATTCTCATTAAGAACTTTAATCGATTGTACATTTTCCTGCATAGATCTGTGGGTCCATGTGACGAAGACATGCCAAGAAAATCTCCTGCCATTGCACTTGCTGTTGTTGTAGCCCTTTTCATATTTGGAATTGGTGGTGCAGCGATTTTAAATAATTTTGTACTCAATCGAGATAACCGAGATCTGAAGAATAAGTTGAAAGAAGTTGTTGTGGTGGAACAGGAACAAAAACCTGAGGAAGTTGTACTTCGAAGAAATAATCAACAGAGTTCCAATTAAAATTCAGATATCTTATATTACATTTAACATTTAATTAAAAAATACATCTCATAAAATTCTCATAGCTAATTTAAATCCTAAACTGCATTGTTTTCAATCCAGTCTGTAAACTGAGTAAGTCGGGTATAAACTCCAGGATAACCGGGTTCAGCGCAACGATTTCCAAAAGATACTATTCCAATTTGCACCCATTTTCCATCCATGTCTAACATTAGGGGCCCACCACTATCACCTAATAACAATCAACATTGTCACATTTAAATACAGGTCTTTATAAAAAATATTTATAGTTGTCACTAACCTTGACAAGCATCTCTACCCCCTTCTCGATAACCCGCACATAGGAAAATACTCGTAATAGGTTGGAAATAAGCTCTATCACAATCGGAATTAGTCCAAACTGGTAATTTAACTTCTTGAAGAGCAGTATGTTCACGACCCCCATATTTATTCGTCCCCCATCCAATAACTGTGGGTAGAGTGCCGACAAAAGTATGCGCTTTACTTCTTCCAGTTGGTAGACAAATTGGTGAAATAAACCTAGAATAATCTACTTCTCTATCTAGTTCTAATAGTGCAACATCATTGTAGAAACCAACACCATTGAAATCTTCATGGGCTTTGATTTTAACTACGCGATAAGATTCTGGGGAAGCTATGTCGTCAGTTTTCGTTAAATCGTAATCTCCAAGACGCACTGTGAATTGACGAGGACTAAAGGATTTTTGTTTCTGATCTTTTGTGCAATGAGCTGCTGTTAAAATGTATTTCTTTGAGATTAAGGATCCACCACACCAAAATTCAGTTCCTTTAGGTCCATGTAGGAATATTGCTACAATATGGGAAATAATCTGTCATAAATATCATTCATATGAGGCTATTATTCTTGAAAAGCTTACCAGCCATCCAAGGCCAATCTCCTGGAGTTGATTTTTCTCCACCTACAATTCGAAAACTGGGCGTTTCTGGACGTCCACACATATCTTGACGATTTAGGGAACTATCGACGGGTAGAGTAGTGGGTCGTTTGGTCGTAAACGTCCCCATACTTATGGGCTTCACCTGATAAACAAATTCAAATTAGCAATGGAAGTTGAAAGATATTATCATCATTTAAATTATAATTTTAAAATACCGGTTTGGAAGTTGGTCTTGGCCTTGAGGTAGTTGTTACAGGTATTTTGATAGCTGTCTCAGCATCTGGACTATCTGGACAACAAACTCCTGGAACAAAAAGTGCTTTGAAACATAAGGATTTCCTTAGCTTCTGCAGATCCAAAAGTAAAGATGGACATCCTGAGATATCAAGACATTTCCCAGTGTTACCACCGGGTGTTGTACAAACGGCGTCTTTAATTGAACCTCCGTTATTTGTTGCATTCCCTTAAATATTTAAATAAATTAAGATCCAATAAGTTATAACATTACATGTTAGCAAATATAAAAATAAATATACCGGTGCCCAGAATGATGCGTCCATCACGATATATCAAAGGAGGTAAAAAACGTCCCATTTGATTCACAGTCTTTACAATTGGCACTAAACTATTCGTCACATTCTGTCCGAGAACATTTCTACTCAAAGTATAAAGCGCTTTATTGAGGTCAGGATCATCTTCCGGATGCACTTTAAATACTGGGCTGCTCATATTCACTCTGGAACTTGACGATGGAATTGGCTCATGTTTCTGCCTATATCACAGTTAAATTCAAATTGTCCATTGTTCAATTTATTATATTTATTTTGAATAAAATAAACCCACCCCATAAAAGAAAACGTTGATTGAGCAGAATCCTCTTCTGATTTAGATTCAATTGCTGCAACTGTTGTAGGTCTTAGGAAACGCCTAGCAAGAGTTCCCAAAGCCCCCAATGTTTCTGTCATTCGACTCATTGAAGGGAGTGTGATACCTTTAGATGCACTTGTCGACAAATGTGACATGAATGACTCATAGCGCGATGGACCATTGTTTTGATGTTGGTAATGATGTGGTGGTGATGGTGGTCCAAAATTGTACGTGGGATACAATCCACCTCGACCCATGGACATTGGAATTGCTGTTGGCGTCATATCATGTTTTATCAAAATGTTATTTGTTATTATAGGAAATAACTTACTGAAGGAAGGATATTGAACATGAAATCCTTGTCCATGCACCCCATTGTTGTAATTAGTTATAAGTGGCACAAGTAAAATAAATAGGACAAATTTGAGACATTGTTGACAAGAATGAAGAAGAAGAAGAGCACCGTTATTCTTCTCATCCAGAATCCTTCTTCTTAACTCTGTCCTATGACTATTCTCTCTTAATTTCATAACTTCAATATTATATATTTTGACACAGAGGACTTTTATTATGGGAACTTAAGGAATTCTCTTACACATTTTATCCATCCTTAAAATAAAAATAAAATTCAACATTCGTCACTTTAAATTTAAACTTAAACAATGAAATTTCCTGAGACTTTCATAACAGCAGAAAGAAACAGTAATAATGCGAACGAGACTTTCAATTGCATACGATGTAAACTAATAGGACGCTAAAAGCGTACTACTCTATAATGCAGTGTCTATGTGCACAAGATTCACTTTCAAAAGTACATTGGCGTAATAAAATGAAATAACTAGCAAAGCATCCCCTAAAACTATAAATGAGAGTACTTCCAAGTTCTATAAGGACAAGATATTGAAAATTCCCCAAATGAACTTTTGCTTTCATTATTATCATCATGACAAGCCTTTTATGCATAATCATTGTTGATAGCTTTGCTATGTAATATAGATGGACATGATATGAAATTTCATATCCGCTATAAGTAGAAAACACTATGACTATGAAATGCATCCTGTTACTTTATTATTGTCTTGGTGCAGTTATGCTAAGTGCTAATGATAACAGTTAGTAGTATATAGTGTTGTGGTGTAATTGTTGTCTAACAATAAGAGAGATTACTTGGAATGGAAGACGTGGGCGGAATACCATACTGACCCAAAGACACACAGTACAGTTATAGAGATATATAGTGACCAATAATGAATGATACATGATGTACTTCATCTTATGTCTTATTCGATTACTTAATAGTGTAACGAAGGACTTTAAAATAACCTGCTGAGATGTTTACCATTTGTAAAATGTAAAACCCCACAGAGTAGTTGTCCTTTCCATTTCAATGGGGAATTCCCCTGTGCTCGTTAATTTTGGATTTTGGAACAAATAATAGAATTTCTTCATAATGATCCAACAAACTCAAAAAATCGAAATGTCAATTTTTGACCAATTTTATAACTTTGTCCCCATTTAAATTTAAATTCCAAGAATAATAATTTTGAAATGTTTATTCTCTGGTCTTTCCCATAAACAAGAACATATATTTCAGTTCAGGTTGAGTAATTATCAAGGGCTTAAAAAGGAAAGAGTTTTCAATGACAAGGCGAGAATTAGTGAATTTCTGTTAATTTTGTTTCAGATTTTTCTAATGAGGAGGACAATGGACTTTTGTGTCATTTGGGAGGATTTTAAAATTTTATGTGTTGTTTGTTGGTGTCAACACACGTACTCTTTTAAACGCTTCATGGCACCTCGTCTCATCCCATCATCATCATGAGAAGAAGTATATGAGCATGTCTTAGGTGAATCATCACATGTCACTTGTGAACTACAATGAACGCAAAACGCAACTACTAATACTAGTTAGGGAATATATAAGACACAGCATTTGGCATAAATAGATTTCTCTCTTCAAAAGTCCAACAATGGAAATGAAAGTGAGATTCTTTCGCACGCAGTAGTTATAATTTTGTTAATTCATATCCGTCCCACACATATATACTATATGCATGCTTACATGCCTATCGATGGTTATATTTACAATACTGCACCCCTACCTTACCAACAACCGTCTCAGTCCATTTAATTTTAATTTTTAAATGCCTAACAATCAATATTCGCACAGTTTACACTTTACGTAATAATTACTATGATTTTTATAATGAATTTCCCAGGATTTAATTTCTTTCTTTTAAAATACATAAAATAATTCAGATGTATTTTTTTCGCAAAGGAAAAGCAATTATTTAACTATCATAAAAATTAAATTTAAACTTTATTTTATTTTATGGATGAGAGTTAAATTCTGCAGGGGTTGCTTATTTTCTTAAAAATATTTTCAGTGGGAAAATAAGGAAATGTGCAAAGTCAAAAGGTTTTTCCACTTACAAGTTAAATGTGGGTAAAAAAGGTACTTTTTCATAAGTGGATTGGATTTTGCAATAAAAAGCAAAAAAGCCTCATTCTTATCATTCCACATAAGTGATAAGAGCAATTCATGCAATTTTCATAAGAAATGTAATGTCCTACTTCCTTCTCCTATTTTATTTTATCTTTATGCGTAAGAATTTTTCAGCTCTTTAAATTTTGGAGACTCTTGAATAGATTTTGCATTGAAAATGAGATGAAAATTGCCAGATCGATTCTTGACTTGTGTAATGTAATATTATGTATTATACTAAACGATATGTGAGTGATAAGAGACAAGAGGGGACAATGAGGGCAATATTATGTAAATTAAATTGCCATCTTTTCCCTTCAACATTCTACCATTATATATATATATATATATGATAGTAGTATAGTTCCTTATAGAGAAAGATCAATTTATTTTAAACTCTGCTGCAGTAGTAATAAAAAGATCTTTAACTGACTCAACATAATTCACATTCACAACCAAATGGTAGTTTAGGTTTAGGCGATTTTGAAATTTTAATTACATTTTGGACAACAATGAAGATGAATGTATTTTACTTTTCATCAAAGAATTTATTTATTATCCTCTGAAACTGAAAATAGAAAATAGACTGTTTTAAAATAAGAGAATTTCATCGCATCCTCTTTTGGTCTTGTTAGAAGAAGGAAAAGCCACAGGTTAATAAATTTGTCATTGTTCCTCGTTTACGTTTAGTAAATACTAAAAATACCCGACACTGTCCCTCGATTTCTCACTTCATTTCCGTAGAATTGTCAAAGAATTGTAAATAATTTTCCCCCTCTTGCCTTGGGAAAACCTTTAAAACTATATTCCACCAAAAGTAAAGTACAAAGTAAAGTTTTAAATCGTTCCTTGTATTTCTGAAGAAAATCTTTTTTTCCCTGAGAAAAGAGACAAAATCTTCAAATGCAGAAGCTGGATCTTCAACCCTTTTCTAGGAGATATTTCAAGAATGTCCGAATAATGTACAGGGTGCTGTGCTATAGAGTATGATAATCTTATAACCTTGTTGGAAACCTATGTGATTGGAAATTAGAACCCTGTAACAAAGCCATAAAATCCAAGTAATTTAGTCTGAAGTCAGTGCATTTATTTCGTGTGATAATTGTTCTCCATTATGAACAACACGAACATGAACACAAAGGAAGAAAAGGGGGATGATGCTTTGGATTTAGAATGTCGGTTGTGTAACGTGAGGAATGTTAACGATAGGAATTACAATGCCAACTGTCTTTCTCAATGACACTTTTTAAACTCCAAAGTTCCATGGCTCTAAATGTTCCAAATCTGACGACAACTTTCTTCTTCTTACTACAACTCTTTGTTACTCAACTACCAAAGTCAAGACAAATCAAGCTTAGCAAATATACAACTTTGAGAAAAACTTTTATGAGCTGAACTGCGCTCTGGTCAATAATGGTCGGGATGAGGAAATCACCCCATTATTACTGACATACACATCAAAGAAACTGTTTTTCATTTTCACTCGAATTTTGATGAATTTTCACTCGAATTTGATTTTATCGCTTTTGAAATAAATTGGATTCAGTTCAGGTTCAGGAAAATGAAAATATTTTTCCAAACTAACATTTCATTTCAATCGGAATGACTCCTATTGACATTTCAATACTTCAAATTCCAGTTCAAGGAAGAATAAATTACGCCCTTTCATTCATTCCTGGACTCAAACGGGGAATTAACCTCTGGAGTACTACTTCTATACTGTGAATTAATGCCGTCAATTTGTTTTGTATATTTTCCTTTTCCCCAATAGAGTCAAGAAGCAAAAGCAGTGAAAATGAAAGTCCTGTTCATATATTGTATATTGTACATAGGAAGTGGTGAGATCAAAAGGATTTGTTTCTTTACGAGGGCACTTTGTGGCTGCCGATATTTCCTGGCTAGTTAAGTGCCTCCTTTGAGAGTAGTACATGGCATGGGGCACTACAGGGAATAAAGTAAAAAGTCAATTCCACTTTCTCTCTCTGGACTCAATCAAATCATGAAAATGACGAACGTCCAACTCCAAAACTGTCATGTCAAATGGAATTTTGAGATTTCCATTTCCGTGTTCAATCTATTCATGTGTCGACATGGACATTCGATAGGGACAACGAAACGCCATGGTATTATGGACTTGGCAGAATAACTTTTTAAGGGAAATTTCAAACCAAAAGTCAAACTAATAGAGAGAATTTCATTTGATTTTCCTTTTGCTCGTAAAAACCAATTGATAATAACGTAATGAGTTCCCTGGCGAGGCGGGAGCTTAATTAGTAAGTTGGAGAATTAAGGTCAAAGTTGTTCCAATAACTTCATGAAATGATAGCCTAACTTTGGCATTTACTTATTCCCAAATTCCCTTTCTACAAATACTGTAAACTCTTGTGAGTATGTGATTACTTCTTCAAACTCGTGACTTAATCAACCTTACCAAAAGCCAAAAACCGTAATACCAAAGGAGGTGATTGAAGAAAAAACCCATCATGATATTTGATCCCTCTTCAAGTTATTTATTGTTATACTACCCGGGTTTTTATGATACTAAAAATACTAGGTTAAAAGTGTTAAGTTCATAGGCAAATTACCAGAAAATGGGGTTACTTATCAATGTCAGGATGTCAGTCAACGGAGATGTAATCTGATCTGTTTTTTTTTTCAGAATATCTGATACTTATGATACTCAAATGATAACAATAATGTCAAATGTCATTCAATTCCAATTCCATTGTTTGTTCTTTTTTCTCGTGGAATTCAATAACAGAACATTTCGTGAAATTAAAATCGTGAAACATATTGAAATTGATTTGTAAAAATGAGTTCCTGGAAACAATTTTCCATTTGTTTTTTCATTGTCATCGGCATTAGTTTTTCTCCTTCCGTTTATTGTGCCAAAGGCAAAGGTCATGATGCAGGAGAGAATAAAGCCCTATTCAATAATCCCATTAGAGATGAAACATGGCCTGACCCATACTGTTATCATCATACAGATGGATACTATTACATGCCAAGGAAAGAAAATGTATCAATCGCTCTATATAAATCATCCATCTTACATAATTGGAGGGATGCTGAGAAATCAATCGTGTATACCGCACCCCCTTGGTTGGTATGTTTTTATATACCCTTTTGTTTAAATGTCATCAATTACTATATAGAATATTCCATACTACAGTTAAATCTTTGGGCTCCAGAGATTCATTTTCTTCGTGGGGAGTTTTACATGTATTTTGCTCTTGATAATGGAAACAATGTCAATCATAGAATGTATGTAATTCGGGCTTTGAATTCATCGAATCCCATGGGACACTGGACGATTGAGAAACGGTAACCGAAAAAAATCCCTTATATTCTGATTGACGATAATAAATATGACAACAAATTATCCCCATTTGTATAGAATGGCATCTCCAGCACCAGCAGAAGATATGTGGGCAATTGATGGCACCGTACTTCAATACGGGAATGTTTCATCCCTCTACTTCATTTGGTCAGGATGGCCAACAATTAATGCAGAGTTCCCTCAAAATCTTTACATTGCTCCAATGTCTGATCCAGAGACTTTAAGTGGTCCTCGTGTCCTTATAAATGAACCAACTTTTTCGTGGCAACAACATGGCGCAGCTTTACTTGAAGGACCACAAATACTTTGGAATTACGATACTTCTCCTGGGCGACTTTTTATTGTCTACTCTTGTTCTGGAAGTTGGACACCAGATTATCAAATGGGAATGATGTGGATTGATCAAGGAGCTGATCCACTTATTGCATCCAATTGGTTTTTACATAACCAACCTGTATTTTGGAGAAATAACTTTGAAGGTGTCTATGGCGTTGGTCATGCATCTTTTACTACGTCTAAAGGTATCTGATGGGGGCTATTTTTGTAAAATTATACTACATAAATGTATCTGTAATTATTTCTTTATGTCAATATCAGATGGGAGAGAGAATTGGATGCTTTATCACGCCATGGTTGACCCTGATGCAGGTTGGGCAGGGAGAACCGCACGTGTACAGAAATTCCAATGGAATTGGAATGTTGATAATTCACCGGATTTTGGACGCCCAATTGGATTCGACACTCAATTGGAAACTCCAAGTGGAGAATAAATGAAAAGATATTTTATAATCCATGTATTTTTATTGGCATTCGGGGTGGTTTACGGGTTAAGTCAATATTTTCGGAAGTTTCTCAGTCGTGAAATAAGAACTTGGATCATTTTTAGATTTCATAGCCCCTCTTTTTCTTCTTCTGCTCAAGTGTAACTAAACTTCCTTCCGATTCTCCCAATTACATTCCCAACAGAACCAGACCACTTCCGCACTTCAAGACTCTGTATACTTTCCAGAAGTAATAAACTTTCTTTTTTGAAGTTCATGCTCTCTTCTACTTAAGAAGAAGATTACTTAGACGCTAAGTATTTGTGTACGTACCAGAGCTAAAGCTTTACTTTGATTGATTTAGGAAGTCTCCCTTGCGTCTAATAAGAACTCTTCGGCTAATTCTAATTAAGATTAAAGAAGTAGAAAGCAACGTAATAGGAAAACGTCCCATGCCTTTTTTTTACAGATATCTTGTAAAAAAAGGTGAGGGTTGTCCTTGAGATGTGAGGTATAAGAAAAAGAGGATGTCACATGTCAAAATGAGATGGACACTCTCTAAAATGGAATTGGACACTCATCCTTCTCGTCAGTTGACAACTCATTTCCGGTCTTATTTTCTTCAAATTTATTTTTTTCCCTCTTCTTCAATTCCAATTTATTTTATTTTTTGCTTTGTTGAAGAAAAATGCCCATTTTGGGACTGCGACTTGAGACCATCTCAATTTAATCGATATATATATCATCATTGTATTCTAGTTCTAGCCTAACTGTGTAAAGTAAAGCACCGGAAATCAAGAATATTATTTACTGCCCAGGCAAATCCAAAATAATGCATACAAAGAATAGCTTTTTTTCTTTTAAGTAGAAAATTGCTTTTATTTTTTGGATTAACAACAATGATAATGGAAGAAAATGCAAGTGCACAGGTATTACAATTGTATTATAGTAGAGTACTGGGTCATTCTTTTTCAGTTCCTATGCATTTGGTGGAATACCCGGGTGAAATATGGGATAACTGTAACCCATAAATCCACACCAGTGGACATTTCCTTTCCAAATCTAAATCTAAACTCTGAGATTTTCTTTGGTTTCTGGGGGGATTTTTTCCGATTCAGTGTGCAGTATTTTTTGGTTTATTCTCGTCCTATGAAGTGAAAGCATCATCTTTTTCACCATGCTTCATTTTATTATATGAATAATAGGATGGGGATGAATAGTGTGTGAATTCGTACAGTTGTGACCCCAAACTATAACTATATAGACACGTATATATTATATTTTTCGATTCGACATGACGACATTTTGCCATTTTCCATTTGCTCTTTTCCCATTCCTAACGTTTTCAAAATATGACAATAAAGTCAAATAAACAATTGAGAAGGAAATTAAAAGAGCACTTTGTTATAGCTTTAGGGGCTATTTTAGTGTTTTGGGGTTGGATTGGATGATGATGTAGTGGCAGATGATAAAGAAGAAGCGCTGGACGTCTGAATTGGAGGGTGCAAATTGAATGATAATCAAGCTATCGTAACCCCAATAAATTCCATGAACTCTGAATTACGCACTTTACTACGTGCAAGTTGTGTGTGCCTCATGTCAATAACAAATGGCAAAAAGGGGGAGAGATCCGACTACAATAATTCACCCGGTGTAGATCCTCACTGACGATTGAAATAAAAGACTCGACAAAGTGTAATGGCTTCATGGGCTCCTCATTTCATGTATATTGCCAACTGGACTTCAAACGCTAAAGCTACTGAAACTAAAACGTTGACATTCGGTGGAAACTTGTTAACGTTTAAAAAAATCACTAAACAAATCCCCATTTTTCTAAAATACGAAAAAATACACTCTTAATTTTTATGTCTCAGAAACGTTATACAATACAGTTTCTAATTCTAAATATAGAAAATAGCATGCTTCGATCTAATAAAATAAAAAACAATTCCATTTATGACTATAGTGTAGTATTAGTTTAGTGGTGGGGTCTTATTAACTCTCTTGGCATCAGTTCTGGACAGTCTCAAGGGCAGAAGTGATATCTTTGAAATAGTTTGAAATTTACTTTCTGTCATAAAATCAACATCTAAACCAAATAGCCGGGATCCTTCCCTTTCTACATATATTGATAGGATTGTAGAGTTTGAGGAAAATAGAAAATGTCCATCGTTTGATTCCTTCTCTTTGGATGGAAATGTCCAATCTTCATCTCCATCCTCTTCATTGTCGTTACTTGTTTCGCCATCGATGTCTACATCTGCAAGCCATTTAATAAATAGAAACATTTAGCCATAAAGAAGAAGCCCAAAAGAACCAAGATCCTAGAACTTTTACCGATGCAAGGAATTGCGATGCTTCAATACATAAAATTGATGGTTGCTTGAGATAGTGCTAGAACGTAGTGTTTTCCCTTGTGCATAAATCCCTATCCCTTGTTGATTCTTTTGATTCTCATGATATGATGCCCCCAACCTACCAAATTCAATGGGCCTTGGAGAATACTATGGGAAAAGTCACGAATAAAACTTTCGTACAAGTAGAAGTAGACACAGAAGGACCCCATAGTTAGAATCCATGAGGAGAACTCAACTAAAATCTAACATTACCCCAACATGAATTCATTAATCTCTTGGGCACCCATACCATACCATCTTTAGATCTTTGGGGTCACCACCAGCCAGCCACTACCATCAACCATACCATACACAATACAATATACAACAAAAGCATAATAGGGAGGAAAAAAGTAAAATCCGAAGCATTTATTTTTTACCCGGAGGACCAGAGCAAAAGACCCGAAGCATTTCCATTTTCTACCCTCTCTTCTGTCTTTCTCCATCAATCTGAATCTCAATATGTGGATGTGCATGAAGAGGGTTCGGATCCCCAATAAAATACAGGGTGATATATGAATGAATAGGTCTACCGCAATAATATAATTAAAGTAGCCCATTCCCCATCACTTTATAAATTAAGGGGTTTAAATTAATATTAGGATTATCCATTAAAATGAAGGAGTCTCATTTCATCATGTCAAAAGGGGGGAGGGTTGTGATTTAAATTGAAATCCTCCTAATTCTGATTTTCTTACTTAAAAACAGAAAAGATGAATAAAATTGGCCTTGAATATAATTAAAGATGAAAGTGTTTTTATTTCATGTAAAATTGATGTTGAGAGCAAAGAAGTAGGAACTGGACAGGAGGATGGAAATTTATTTGGATTATTTGTTGTCCTTATTTATTACCATTGGGGTGGTGGTAGCAGTGGTGTTGATGTTCGTCGTGAAGAGGATTTCAATTACTTTCATTTAAAATGATTAAACTTCTCAGAAAGCTTGTTGTTGAAAGAAGGAAAGTGGATGGAGTCACACACTAACTACAAGTAAATAAGATCTCGATCATCCTCCGTGCTTTTAGCTCAGTTGCATTGTATTATTAAATCCACAACTTCTGCATCATAATAATTGTTAAATTCTCAAATCTCAACCAGTCACGATTTACATATCTGCTCCCGTGTACTTGCAATTACTTTGAGAACTACAAATTAGAAATAAAACAAATTCTTGATTTTATCTTTATTATCATTTTGTATTTTTGGGGCTCATTAGTTGGAAGTTGAGGAAATCAGAAAATTCACTCCAACGAGGGATGATGATGTGAGAAAAAAGGGTCTCAATTTAAAATTAAGCGTTATACTTTTGGTATATATATGGAATAAAGGATCTGTTGGGGAAAAAAGTGGAGTGAAAGACCCAACTGCTGCTGCTGCTGCCATACAAAACTTAAAGGTTCTTTATTACAGAAGAGGGGATGTTTAGTTTCATTTCAACCTCTTTGCTTTTAGCTTCGTCCAACTTCAAAACATCTCCAGTCTTACTCTGTACTTCAATCTGAAAACATCATAGTCAAAACTTCTCTGGAAATACCCGGATTCAATCCCATGCACAACAGAAGTAAAATACCCGGTTCCCGGTTTTACTTCCCTTTCTGGTTCTAAAACCTCAATCTCAACACTGGAAAGAAAGAACGAAAAGCCGGTTTTTTCTTCATATTCTTCTGAACAATTGCTCGAGAGTTGAAGCCCTTTCTAAAAACTTTTTTCCTGGAATGGAAATAATACCCGGGAGCATATTTCATCTTTGGTTCGGATAGTATAATCCTCTTGTTTTGATATTTGTGAGTTCAGTTGTGACCTTGTGAATCGTGTAGTCCAACCAACAAACTGCTGAGTATCGAATCTAATTACATTATCTTCGAGGTCTTGGTCATTCTCCTGACTGTCAACGTCAACTGATTCTCATGTCATGTCACATTGAGAGGGTGACACTCTGTGACACGGTACAAGACCCCTATATTGTTTGTGAACTATATATAGTTAAGTACTACATAAGACAAATAAAAGTAAAAGTTGATCTCATCGTGGGAAATCACTAAAGAAAAACCAAGAAAAAACTAAGTGCAAAGAAGTGAACCGTGAGAATTTGCCTTAATATATAAAAATACACGTATTACTATACGCGTAGAAAAACCCGAAGCGGGTAGAATGGATTAGGGATACAAGACCTCTTCTAGAATGAAATAAAGTAGACTTGTAAGTTTCTTGACTTTGACTTGAGACATTATTTCTCATCTCTAATCAACCCGACTAAAAAGTTAAGTACACTAAAATAAAATACCCGGATAAGAGCAAGACAAGGGTCATACTGAAATAATTCCAACAGTCCTTTATGCTTCAGTTCAATAATAATTGTTCACAACCAGAAGAACGTGATGACAAACAAATGTCTAATTGTTAACAGTCCAATTCATTCATAACAAAGGAGGGATATTCCCTAAGGATTTTATGAGATTCACATGCTTATACAGTTAAATAACAACGCTGAAACTATTAGCAAGAATTCTAATGATAATTGTGCTTTTTATATGTAACACTTGTATAAACACAAATTATTACAGTAACTTGACTTTGCTATTCAATTCATAAGGCTTCAATCAGATCCTATATTTGGCTTTAATCTTATCCAGGAGGTTTTTTAACTCTGGAAATTAAATAAAGTGTGTGAGAAAAGAAGAAGTCACACAAGTGTTAATATACTATAAATTGTAATCTTATTAATAAAATCCAGACCAGAGCATTGAGACAGAAGCCAGAAAGCCAATAAAACTCTTAAATCCAATTTTTTTAACCCGGACCCATATACTATAGCATATAGGTATCCGGGTCGGGTATCATTATTCCATTAGAATACATAACATTAGATGATCCTCAACTTTGAACTAATAAGTGTCAGTAATTTACATATCTGAAGCCAAAAACCCAAATCATTAGAGAGTATAAATAAGAACCAAGAAGGTAAAAAGAAGCCCCTTGATTTGTGAATGAAGTTTTATTTTATGACATAAGTTTAGGTAAAAGTGAGTGAGGATATAAAATAAAAGATAATTCCCAAAGGGATGAAAATGAGACTATGAAAATTATATCCAAAGACTTGAAAACTTTCAAAGAAGACTTATTATAAAGCTCCTCAACTACGTCTCAAAGGTAAACAAACATTTCAAGTAAAAATAATAACCCTGTCCTAAATTCTGAATTCCCTTTACATTATCTTAATTATGATGAAGCTTCTATTTCCACACTTTCATTCCAAGAAATAATAGAATGCCCATTAGCTTCTTCCCCTATTATAATACGACTGAAATGAAATGATGAATGTTGTCTTATGTTTATAAAACATTGCCAATTCTTGTACACTTGCCAAAAACAAAATAACAAAAACCCCAACTCTTCTTCCTCTTGAGAACCCATTATTCCTCCATACTATTATACTATATGGCATTACTTTAACACTTTTCAAGCTGAAACTGAAAGCGAAACTTTTCTCCATGTATGTACTATAGTTATGGGCTTTTTGACTAATAGCTTGAATTCGATGGAGCGAGAATGGACTTTTTTTATCATATTATACTCAAAGACACTAATTATAATGAGATTGTGGTCTCTTCAACACTTCTGAAATCCTACGGCTTTTTTTACCTATACCTATAAATCCTCCTTTACCATGTTTTCTTGATGTAAGAAAGGATTTCGACAAATATCGACACAGGATTTTTCATATTTCGACATGGAGAAGATAACAGATAATCTGGAAAGAATTGAAACTTGACAATAGTAGAATAGTATCATTTGGTTTTGGTGCGTACTGAAATCATCTAAAATACCATGTCGAAATGATAATTAGCGTCATGTCCATGTATCAGAGGGTTGGAACTTGTACTGCGTACGTGCGTGCAAAGATGATATCAAGTAAAGGAAAACGAAATGAAACCACAAAATAGTGTTTTGATTAATCACGAACACAATATACGAGATAACAATGTCACAATCATAAAACACCTTCTAACTACCATCATTTTCAACATGACACATAACAATGGGATTCATTCATATCATACCCACTGAGAAATTATTAATATAATAATATTGCACATCCCCTTTTCATTTCCAAGTAAAGCAAAGCAAAATCCTTTATGGCCCTGAAATTATGTAGAGGAATATGGAATACGAAGTGCGAAAGTAGTCCATCGTTAATATACACTACTGGGCTATAATACTGTATGGAATTCTCATGGGGGATTGAATGCAAAGTTTAATAATTTTAGAAAATATTTTATGGTAAAGGAAGTGTAGTAGTAGTGTATAGAAAATGATGAAAAACAGATCCGAGAAAGCTATAAAGACACTATCACTTTAGTTTAGTAATATTATTATTTTGTTGAGACAAAACTCATTTGTATAATGAGCTTACGAGTTTATGGAAAATGACAAAAGTAATCTACATTTAAATTTTGCATCCTTCTTTAGAAAGCGTAGGAAAGTTTCTGTATAATAAAGCTCAACCTACACTTTCTGACATTAACGGTCTTTTATATGACAATTTTCAAAAACAATTTATTCAAAGGATGGAGAATTCATCCAGATATTATCTGAGATATTTTCTACCTCAGATTTGAATTCCTGTTCTGTAGTTTCAAATGCTGGAATTGAAATTCGAAATACTTGCAGCATCCTCTCTCAACTCACAAGTATACATGTCTAAAAAGCTAAAGCTAAAGACTGAAGACATTGAGCAGACAGATCTTCCGACACTTTTCTCCAGAGACATTTCCACTATATAGCACTTTTCCTGAACTGGAGAACAAGAACATTTTCTAGAACAAGACAGGAGTTTATTAAATGCGTTGTATGTGAAAATGTAAATTGTTCCACCGAGAAATGTCCTTAAATATTAAACAAAGTGCGAAATCATGATGACTCTCTCTAGACTCTAAATATCTTCATCTTTTACTCTAGAACAAGAACATGTGTTCAAGTAATTTGCAAATACTGCAGCTATATGACTGTAGAAAATTCAAAACTGTCGGATTATAATATAATGGTCGGTTCTGCTGGGTATTAATACATCGCGTGTTCTATCCACTGCACTATATATACATAGTAAATCCAGTTTCAGTTCCAGAGAGATTAGCGAATAAATGTCTCTCTCTCTCTTATATCGCCATCGTCATAGTGGTGTCGTGTCGTGGTGTAAAGTGTGGAGATGACGTGAACAAATCAAGACTTTTCTTTTTCTCTAGAGTTGAAACTGAGACTGAGATCTCTGATGATGATAAGCCATCAACATCAGAGAGTATATGACATTTCTACGGAAAATTTACTTTCTTTGCATTTTGCATTTTTACTTGTCAAGTTTCCAGCCATTGTCATTGGATGTGGAAACGGAATTTGGTCATTTGTCATCCTAAGACTGAGAGGGTATAAATGACACGACATGCCAGTGACACCCAAACTAAACCAAGTCGTACCAAGCTCTTGCTCTTGTGTACAGTTTTGAATGTAATTTAATTATTGATCTATTTCTGAAGACGTACCATTGAATTGGTTATATTGAAGGGAGCAGTGGCAGTAGGTCATATAGAAATGACTTTGGCACGTGTTCAATGTTCAATTCAATACTGCGTCCTTTATACCTCCCATGATATTGCATTGGTACTACTATAGTTGGAATAGAAAGGTGTAATAACGGAAGGAAGAGTTGACATGACACGTTGACACTTTCTAGATCCATTTCTTCCTTCCTTCCTGGACTCTCTCCATGAAATCACCACCCTATAATGCCTACTATACAAGATAAGCCCCACAGAGCTCTTAATGGTCTCTTCTTCTCTACCATGGATTTCAAGTTTCCAGACCAAAAACACTACTGCTACTCCTGGTAATATGATAATATGCTAAAGTTCTACACTGATGTCAACACTAATCCACTCATACGACATAAGGACACACTATTATCTATCCTTAAATGACGTACTAAAAAGATTCAACATTTGGCTTCTCTTAGATCCTTTGCATTATTACATTCAAGACTTAATGACATGAACATGGAACTAAAGTCATATTTTATTATTGTTTACTGGAGATATATTAGCCGATGTTGATGGAAAGTTGACGGAGATTTTTAAAGCCGTTTTACGGTATAGGAGAAGGAGAAAGTGAAATTCAGTAAACAAGATCAAGTCGGGGTCCTTTGCCTTGAATGTTATATTCTATTAGTATATTGTTTAGAGCTTTGTTGGATGGGAGTTGGTGGTGGTTTTTACTGTATCTCTCTAATAGAAATTGATGGCTTTTACTAACAAAGTATCTCTTCTCCTTTGTCCACCATTGTTTACTCTTAGTTTCATCATTTACAAGCTCTTTTCTTGTTCTTGTTGTTTAGTTTACTTTTAGAAAACCCATTAGGGAAATATGTTGCCAATCAAATAACTACAGCCAAGCCAAAAACATCCTGGAACTGAAACTGGAACTACCAGTAGTATATATAGTTATAGTGTGGTAATGTTCAAAATAACAAATAACTTTCATTGGAAATTGAATACTTTAGATTTTAACCGGAAAAGTTAAAGTTGGGTAAATTGTCCGTAGTACTAGCCATGACCATGATAATAGTATCAATTTCCATTGTATTCATGTGTAAACAAACGGAACAAAGTCCAACATGAAACTTTCTCCTTACAATTTTCGTATTGACATACAAGTATATAACTTTCCTAAAGCTACAAAGGGAGAAAAAACAGGTGCTTATAAACTATAAAGATAAACATCAGATAATTTGCCAGAAAACTTTATTTTTCACAAGTCCTTTGTCAATTTCCATTTATTACAAGGATTTAAATTTTAAAAATTTGAAATTCAGGGTAAAAACGTGTACGGGGTACGTGACAAAGGATAAAGGGGTAAAAGGGTATCAGTCTCAGCCTCATCAAGGTAATACGGATAGCCCCCAGCAATAAATTTCTTCTACACGTTTGCTTCATTTCACGGTCACGTCACATGCTCAAAGAGACAGCGACATGGCAAATGCAATGGGATATGATTGAGCCGTTTCTGTCAATGCGCCTCTTCTACCATCAGTTTATGAGGTTTTTTATCTACAATTTCATTTTATCTCTATTTCATCCCCCAGGGACATGTAATTTCGATCAATGGGCTATTTACGTGGGAGTTCAACACCTGATACACAAAACCATAGAGTTTTAAACGCCCCTATTAAAAAGTTAAGTGTTCTATCCCTATCCCATAGTTTTAAGAAGAATAACAGGTGGAATTGTAATTAAGGTGACATTAAATTTGTTGTCATTTAATTTTAATGCTGAAACCAAAAACAAAGGCTCAGTATGGGTTCCAAGTATTATATTTATAGTGATATAAGGGTATAATAGTAGAATAGGTGCATTTCCTTCCGGTCTTGTGGATCTGATCCGGTCTTCGTTCTCCGAGAACAAAATAAATAATTGAAAGAGCTGGAATACATTATATTTTGAGAATTGAGACACATGGAGCATGTCTAATTTCATTCATCAATTATTTACTCCTCCTTTTCAAATGATGTTATTTCAAATTGCATTTCATTTCACCCAATGATATACATGTATTATATGGGAATAGATTAGATATATTATTTTCATTTAGGAGACAGGAAATAGACATTTTACTTGCACTCTGGTAAATAACTTGATTTAGGAAATTTAAATATAATACCATTGGTATATAAAATATATTACGTGTTTTCCATTTACATCAGAAATTCAATTAACTTTGGTGAATTTAAATGGAAATTGGCAAATTATATTTATATACAATATGGGGGTAAATATATTATAGGATGACATTTAAGAGAACCAGAAACATCCACTTTATGGATGGATGACAGAAACCGCATGTTCATTCTTAACCACTTCACACATATCGCTATGAATATAATGTAGCATCAAAGCATTTGAAATATTTAGAAAATTCAATTTTATACACGAGAATTGACTTTGACATCGTTTTTTGCTCTGGAATTGAATTTGCAATTTCAGAGCAGAAAAAAGGGAATTTTTCAATTTTTAATGGAAAATTCCATCCTCTCCATTATTTTATTTTATTTTTAATTTGACAATGAGCCTGAAGGTTGGGTGCAGAATAATCCGTCTAAATTTAAATTGTATGAAATGGCAAATCATGATATGATACATGAGAGGAGATCATAGGAATATGAATATAGGATGTTTTTTAAATGTATAAAAGAGCCGATGCTGATGATTGAATTAAAAAGACACTCCAATTTCATGTTCTCATTTCATAATTGGAAATTTGATCTTGTTCTTGTTCCCTGGACATATGTGCAGATTAAAAGGACTCGTGTGTACAGTATTTACATTAAAATTCTAAAAGGTCCAGATCCCATACAATATAAAAAGCATATATTTTGCATGTCTTTGAAAAAAAAAGGATTCTCTGCTTCTTTTCTCCTTTGAATTGAAATTGAGAACATTGTAAGAACAAGGACACAACACAACCACAAAATCAACTGAAGGAAGAAATTGGAAATTCAAAATGTCATCTTTAATCTTCATTTTCCAGCCCACTTGTGCAAATTTAAATTCTTATTATTAACAGTTCAAGAGTCTTTTGAGGAGTTCTTGTCCAAAATGTCCAATTGACATGGTAAAAGACATTGCCCTAAGATTCAACCAACCACTTTTAGCTGTCAAAATCAGATCTACCAAGTTCTTGGATCTGGATCATAATAATAATTCCCGAATTTATTTGTAAATATATTTAGAATTCCGGAAAGTAATTAAAAGAGGCTATGATTTTACATCCATTATATTTTAAATGGGTTGAGAATGAACGAGAACAAACTATAAAATCTAAAGATCTATTTTTTATCATCATCATCAACATTTGAAAGTCTGAAAGATGAAGATGAGAAAGGGAAACTCCCATTTAATGAGTAATTACTAAACAACTAATTATAAATTGCCTTTGGTTTCGGTTCCATCGTAGTACAAAAGAAAAACTAACCACAAACATCCTTTTCTGGTGCCAACTTAAGTTATAATGTGACAAGGGAAACCCAAAGCCAAACCATATATATTACTTTATCTATATAGTGTAATTACTATTATAGCATAACACCATTAGCATTATAAATTACAAATTGACTCACATCATCCACCAAGAGAATCCACCATCTCAATTTGCCATATTAATTGAAGTACTTTAAAACATAATGGCATAACTTATCAAAGAAACCAAAACCAAAGCAGCCATTTATTATCTTCTCTACTCCAGCAGTTACTCCTATACTCTTGGAATGAGACTGAATAATGTATGCAAAAAATATTCGAATCGGAAAATGAAAATTCTGAGTGATTTTGGTTTTCCATTCTACTCCGATCCGAATTCACATACACATACATATAGTAGGAAGAGGCCATTAACAAATGAATTTGGGATTGAGGGATTAAATAGGGATATGGTATCTTCTATGGTCTATGTAAATGAGATGATGATGGGGGTGAAAATTACTAGAATTACTTAAAGAAGGGATATTCTACTACTACTATATAGATATCGTTGTGAGGATGACTGATAACTGATACTAAAACTAGAAAGATCCTTCTCTGCATACGATTTTAGGATTAGCATTGGAATAAGCATTAGCATTAAATTTCATTGAGAGGAGAGGGATTCTTCTCTAGTAAAAGTAAAAGACATCTTCTTCAGATATTTTAACTCTGGCATGGATAAAATCAGCCTTCAATTTCAAACCACTATTATTCCCCACTATGGAAAATGTAATGATAAACGGGAATTTAGAAACTCCATCTAACTACAAGGAAAGTTAAAAGCAATTTACAAAATTCAAGATATTCCAATAAACAATGCATTTTCCAAGTTTCCACAGAATAATGTGTCAGTGATGGGATTAAAAAGCTTTGTTCCAAGTACTCATTATCCCTTACGGACTAATCCACTTTATACTCTATGGATTGGCTACTATTATAGCTACTTCATCTCCTTGTCGATGTTCTTGTCGTTGACGACAATTGTATTACTTTCCATAGCAGATAAACAGATAAAGTAGGGAGATTTTGATTAGCTTCTTTAGAATAGGATCTGGGAAATCTCCAAGTAAAAAAAGCAAAGTGTTGTTTTTGTTTTATTTTTTATTATCGAGAGAATATAATTGAAGCAATAAATTAAAAATTATATTCTACACCGCAAAAATACAATTTATATTCTCATGTAATATAAAATTTGTACTTATTTTTTGTTCCCTTCTTTTCCGGAGAATAAATTCAGTAGAGAGAAAGTAAAGTTTTTTCCATATTAAAATTGCAAGATAAAAATTTCAATTTCATATTCAACCACTGACTTGACTTTTTACCCCATAAATTATACATTATAAAATGTTATTTCAGACAAACATTATGGGAAATTTTTTGTCATTCTTCCGCTTCAGTTGAACATATTTCAAAATTCATATTTCAATAGACATTTAAATCCAAGCTTGGAGTGATTTTTTAGAGCTGAGGCTGAGAAGGCTTTTATTTAGTTTTATTTAATAAAACATTTAATATAGATAGTAGGATGGGGGTTATAATTGAATATTTACGGTAACAGTAAATGGGAGATTTATATCCCTTGTACAAATGTTGAATGGTGGACATTCATGATGTTAGTAGAACTGAGGACTGGAGGACATGAGTAATATATTATTTAAGGTCCCTTAACCAATTAGAATATGCTTGAATGATCATCTTTGTTAAAGAAAATAGAAAATCCACCATCACCATTCCACCTTTACTTTAACGTTATGGAAGTCTACTCTGTGGAACTTTTGTCGAAATGAACTGTTGCTCCATAAATCTTTCTCTGATCTCATATCACTAACGGTATAATGCACAAGAAGAATACTCATTCTCCTGTAGAAAAAGAAAATTCCACCATATCACTAATCATCCTTCTTTTCAAAGCACTGTGCATCTACTACTCCTATGTCTCCTATACATGTGAATGTAAGCATTCAATCAAAAAAATCACAAACCAAACCAAAAGTTCTTGACACAAATACTCAACTCCTATTTATCATCTTCTATTACATAAAAGAGAGAGAGAGAGAAGACAGTTATTCTCAAACTGCCCCCTAAAAATAAAAATCCTACTTAAATTTTCAGCACTTGCACTTGTCTAAAGAAGTTCTCCTAAGACACTTTTACTTTTAAAACTGTGGAACTAGAACTGTGTGTAGATATAAAAGTGTGAAATGTAAATATTAGTGTAGAAAAGTAAAGTCTCGGAATAATGGATTCCATGATGAGAGAAATATGCACAGAGAAAAATAAGAAGCACTTTCTCTTATACATGTGTATATGGATATGGACCTCATGCTGAGCCACACTTTGCATATAAATCTCCAGATGAATAACAATTCACAACCACATCTCAAATACATTTAATTTTACTCCTTTACTCCATATATATATTTGGGCCAAAAATATTCCATCTACTATAGAGTGTATAGAGTCAGAGTCCAGAGCCATTTCTCATATAGTCAAATCCCATTTATAAAGAGATTGAGGAAATTGAACTTTTCTGTTCTCTCCCTCTCTGAAGAGTCTGAGTGAGAAGTGAACAATTATTTAGCAGTTAATCCACAACTCTTGGAATCTTTACTGCAAACAAACTACTAACTGTAGTGAGATGGAAGATTTTTCAAAAGTTGTTACAAAAGTGCAGATAGTAAATTTAAATAAAAGTCAAAAGATTCCAATCTTGTTGAAAAAGTATGTCAAGTCAAGTGGGAGACAACTTTAACATTTGAGTCAAGAGGTTGAAGGATTTCAATTTTTAGATTTTAGCTTTATACTCCCCTGGGGCGATGGGTGTGGGTGTGTTTTGAAAGAAAATAATTCAGATAAATTCTCATTCTTATCCCAGAAGAAGAGAAAGTCCAGTTCTAGTTTCAGGACCTACGAGTACAACAGCAGTTGAATTATGATGTGGAGAAAGGTGGATTGGATAAGTCAAGTATGAGGGCATTATTATTAAAATACTTTTCTTTCTAAAAATAACTTTCTTTTTCTCCCATGAATCAGTACGTGTGTTTATCCAATTCAATTCACAAACTAAAACTAATAAAACTTTCCTCATAGTAAATCATCTTCTTATATAATATATAGTTATATTCTTGTAGGATCTGTGCCAATATAAGGGTAGTAGTATAGTATATGAGAGATAATTATTATGAAGAATGGACATTTGTATAAAGAAACAAGCAATTAAAAGTAACCAAGAAGGAATTAAAAGATCATTGCCATTATTTGTGGCTTCCTTCCTTCCTCCCTTTTGGTTAGCTTTAAAATCCACCACTGCTACTACTACCATTACACCCTTCTTCTGAGGGGATTTAGAAATTTAGACTCCAAGAACATGTAGATGAAGAAAGATCCAAGAAGTTGGTTGCGTAATTGTATTTGTAATCTAGAAGTTCTTGGCTTTGGGTAATTACATGCACCCAAAACTTATCAACTCCATCGGAAGAATATCATCGTCCTTGTCGTACTACTGTGTTGGAATTTCTAGAGGAAGTCCGACTTCATTTCCCATCTCTAGAAACTTTGACAATAACCAAAGTCACTTTATTTTATTCAATGTTCAATCCACAATCCAAAACACAATCCAGTCGGCATTTAATTTTATTCCATTCCCAAAGGAAATCTCAATGAGAGAAACTCTCAGATTTAGATTTTAAATTTAGAAATAAGATTATCATCGTTTATGCAAATTTTACAGTTGGTGTTGGTTAACGCAGTTTCAAATTCCAAAGAAGTTTTTAATGATTTATTATTTACTGCAAGAAGTTACGTTTTCCTGATTGGCTGTCGTGAAATGATTTTCCTTTTAGGTTGTGGCAGGTCGTGTATTGTATTGTAATAATTCCCATGAACTTCATTCTATTACAATCCATTTTTCGTCATCGTCAATTGTCCAGAAAAATCCAGGTTCCAGAAAGGAAATGCCAAGACGTATTAACATTAACAAAGTAACAAGTTGCGTAACATTTATATAAAGTAGGTAAAGGTTAAAATGAGATCCTTAAAATGTTGAATGTCTTTTGTGCTCAACCACATTCTTATAGCTATTGTCATCCAAGTAGAAAAAGTCCTCGGACAACTTTTCTCCCTTTTTTTTCCCATTGTTGTGCTATATATTATATTATTATTTCATTGTATTGTGTATTAGAGGCAGTTTGTCCAGACTTCAAATGAAAATGGGAATTTTCTCAATTCCATTTGAATTCTGAATGGATGGATGATGACTGGATATTATATTATTTTTAAGTGGAATGAAGGAAATTTTTAAATGATCAACTTTTCATTTCCCTATAAGCCTATCCTTCTACATAGCTTTGATAAGATGTCAAGAGTTTTGAGAAACTGGAAATTTCGTTTCAGCCTGGAAATGATTTTATCGATTTTTAATGCGGAGGACTAATACTAATGAAAGGGTACTTTTACATAATAAGTAGATGGATGTATGTGAGTTACTGGAAATTCTATTTTGAGAGACTGTTATAGTTGAAAGCCTATTATTAATACGAGAAGTACAGTTTGAAGATTTGGACCCTTAAAAATGTTCTCATAAGTGTTACAAGGGTCTAGGTTCAGACACTTTGGGTCCATTCTCATGAATAAAATCCAAATCAAATCTCATATATATATATACATTATATTATATAGGGAATCTCACAGACAAAAAATTAGATATAATCTTACACTATTACGCTGGATTGGATTCCGGTTAATTCCATTGGACTGAAATGGATTTTACCAGACCACAATTTCTACACCCTTATTGGTTGTCCTTTAATTCCTTCCTTTTTGTTACATTACAGTTGCCCTCATTCCATTGAATTGAAAATCTGTTGTGTTATAATTTAATTCAGAATTTTTTTTATTCATTCTTCCCCAGGAAAAAGAGATAATTTTTGGGAATTAAAATGGCTATATTAGGAATACTAAAGAATGAAATACGTTTTAGGATTATATCTATGAATAGCTTCATTTCACTGTCCTTTGAATTGAAAATTAAAATTCCAGTTTTCCACCGGTTTTTCAGTTATTTATTGTTCAAGTTCAGATTTTATTTAAAAAAGGTGCGTCTTTAAATGAAATACTAAAACATTTCCCATCATCAAGTATCTTATTTCATGAATCTACTTTTTAAAACATTTTAAAATTCAATGTTGTGACAAAATATCACAACATTTATTTATAGATATAATGAACTTCTCTGCACACAATTACTTTACTTAATTTACGTTCCAATATAAATATTCTCCGATAGCATAGATGCAGAGTTGATTTGATATTAATGGAAAATATGACCTCTGAACCCAAATTGACTTGGCTTTGGCATGGGATCAGATTACCACACCACGAACCATGATATTTATATCTTCACATGTATGGGATTCCATTTAAATTTCATCCTTTCATCAAAGTACAACAATTGATTCTTCTTCTCTTCTGCATTTCATATGTGATTAATGATCTTCTGATTGAGAACTGTTAGCGGATTTATTATCCCTTGTCAGTCAACACGCATAGTATTTTCCATTTTCAACATCAACTATCAATTTCAGTTCAGTTCTGGAATATTAATTTTCCCAGTCAAGAGAAGAGGGAGAAAATAAATTTTTTCATGTTCATATTCATAGTTGACTTTTGGTAATGGTAATTGATCAAAAGTAAATTGGCATTTCATAGAGAGGAAAAGATACACATCATTAAGGACAACAGCATGGATTAAAAATGCGGTCCTATTATTTGTTATTATAAAATAGATCAGAAATATCTATAAAAATTTCACGACTTGACCATTAAAATTTTAAATTTTAAATTTTCATTCTGCAAATAAATTAAAAATATCCAGATTATTAATTCAGATCTATGACCTGACCTGATGGGATGAGATTGACCTCTTTAGTTGATAATAAAGCAATGCTTTTGGTACTTGGCAATGAGAATGAGAATGAACTATGAAGATTGGAATCGGATATCAAATCACATGCAATTATCTCTGCACATGATGAATCGTTTATGAACTCTTCTTCTTGTCTTGTATGGAACATTTTCCTTCATACAGGATCAGACAAGAGTCCTAAGGGCAACTTGGGCGCAATTATCTCATCATTTCCAATTACTACATATCTCTGGAAGTTGGAGATATAATAGAATAGGAGTATATTTGGGGCACTTTAAGACTCTAGCTTTAAAAGAAACCAATTTATATTGATTTGAAGCCTTCAACTGATTTCAACTTGATTGGAATTGAGTTTTGAAAGTGGGTGGCCTTTTAAAAGAGATTGATTGATGGAGTAATTTGTCATTTTCAATTTATCCACTAACCTCAAGCAATTAAATCAATTGCAAATTTTGAAATTTTATAGAATGAGATTTTCAGCTAATAAAAGTACTTGGAGTATGATTTATAAAGCCATTATTTTAGAAACCTAAAGACATTAGCATTAGAGTAATTATTCTTTGTTCCTCTTCCTCCTTGAAATATGTGAATGTGAAAGCACTATTTTAATATGAAGATGTTAAACGCTTAAATGGTTAAATGGCTAAATGGTAATTATCTTCTATCTGTATCCCTGCTACTTAAAATGTACATTAATTACATCCAAATGAAATGAAAGAGAAAAAAAGTCGGGGGAAAAGAAAAGAAATTAAAATGGAAAGTGTTGTTGAAGTTCACAGGGGTCCAATTCTGAATCTGAAGGATGAAGCTAAAGCTAAAGGCGTTTTAAAAATGAGTTTTTAAACTACAGCAATTTGTATTGTAATTGGAGTGTTTACAGGGAGTCCAAATATAAACTATCCATCATAAAATATAATAAAACAGTCCAATAGGGAATACAAAGAAAGCTCTAGCTTAAAAATGCATTTTAAGACTAAAAACATTTAAAAACAGTCATATTTTATATTTAAACTTTATTGTAAACAATTAAATCTAAATATCTAACCGTTCATAACCCCCAGATCGTCTACAACAAGGGCACAAATTATTACATTTACTAAATAAATTATAACGGAATGCGAAATAAGCTCCAATAGCAATTCCAATAAGAGCTGCTAAAATAGATCCAATGATAACGCCAATCATTGTTCCAAAACTTGAAATATCATTTGAACATACTTCTGCAATAGAAAATTCATTATTCTTTGAATCTTTTTCTCGAAATGCTTGAAATTGTAGATTTGATATTTCTAAATGAAGAGTCTCATCCACAAATGATTCTTTTGAATTGCACAAATATGATTTGTTGAATGATGTCTTGAAATACGGTCCATTGTTTAAAAGTTCTGTTAAAAATTATTATAAATAATTAATTAAGCAATTAAATTATTGCATTAATTGCTATTACCATTTGAATTTGAAGATGTTGGTGATGATGACACCTCTAATTTAAACATATCCACATAATAATGTCCCAAATCCAATAAATCGTATCCAAACTTAATATGGAAGTTGAAATGTATTCCATTTACATCATTCCAAGTAATATTTAATGTATCACTTCGATTATCACATTTTCCATTTCCAATTGCATCTGATGGAACATCAATCGTCAAATTGGAAAGCCGCAATTGAAATGCTCCATGAAGTAATACGCAGCTTATGTTACTTTGATTGTAGAAGACTGACCAATTTCCAATATTATTTGGAAATGGTTTTGGAGGTTTAATTGGTGTTGGGGATGTTGTTGTTGGAATTGGAACCCTTGTCGTCGTCATTGTGATGGGTTTAGGGGCTGGTGTTGTAGAATTCTCTACTGGAAATTGTGTACTTGTCGTTATTGTAATGTTCTTTGATGATAAACGATTGTCTTCTGATTCATCATTTTCGTCCATTGCTTCTTGTCGTTGTGAAAATGCAGACTGAATTTGAATTATTGCAATTAAAACAATTAGGAATTTAAACAAGTAACCCATGTTTAATAGAAATATGAAATTCTATTCTATTAAATTGCAATTATTATTATTTCGTACAAAAATGTTCAGATGCGTATGCGTTCAGATGGGAATGAGAGCATTGCAGTACTAATCTTATATTTATTTAATACGTTGCATTTGTTTATTTTGCTTTCATTGTCCAGTAAAAATATCTGTAAATATATTTGATAGCTTATCATCCATGTTATCATTGCTATAATACAACCATAATAACTATTAAAATGCGACGTGACTGGAGATGGCGACAAATTAATCCTCAAATGATATTTTCTTCTGCGTATTAAAAGTAATTAATTTTTATTAAACTTAATTAAAGTCAAAAGGAGATCAATTAACAAACACTGGCATGAATTGTAAGCCATCTTTAAATTTTAAATAGAATTTTAATTGTAATTATTATTACAACGTTCCAACGATTCTATATCCAATATCTTTAATGACATCTCTTCTTTCCAGGAGTCCCATAATTAGAATTATTCCAATACCCAAAAGACAAATGCCAAAGAATACAATAAATATCCATTTCATAACGTTAACAAATGATCCCAAAGAACTCCCTTCAACTTTATCCCCTTCATAAGGATATTCCTCATCATTATTTAGAAACACATCGGAACAAGAATATTCATCATTAAATAAAACTGGTTCAATATTCTCACTGAATGCTTCCATTTGAAAATTACTGATATTTAATATCAAATCATCTTGCTGGAGAAAAATATTCCTGCAACTATACGATAATCCTCTTGGAGTAAGAAATGATATGAAATCACTCACAGAATAAGATATTGGATAAGAATAATGATCAGTATGTCCAAAATAAACTACTGTCAATGTATTTAATCCAAATTCATCGGGACTAATTGATAAGTCGGAAAAGTCACTTTCCCAATTACTTGCGAAACCAAAATAAATTGATAGAGGGATCGAAAGATTATCTTTTGTTGTGGAATTCCAAGTAAGTTTTATATCTTGGTAAGTGTTGAATACAGAAGAACAAGTTCCAGATGCTATGGCGTCTTGTGGAACTTTTACAGCTCCAATTGTTCCAACGTGTTTCTCACCTAATACTTGGAAAACCATGTCCCCTTGAATTCTTATGCATGGGACTGATGTCGAAGGGTTTAATATCGTCCATATATTGGGCTCCTTCTCTTCTGGAATTGCTTTATCAATCTAGAAATTAAATTAAAAAGTTATTGTAATTTAAATTACCTAAATAATAATTGAATCTACCTCGGCATCGCCACTCGAAATCTCACGGATAATATCACAATCTATTTGTACAATTATAAGAAATCCTATTAAACCCACCAATATACAAGATATTGATCTCATCTTGAATTAAATAAAATATTGAAGAGACAAAGATTAAGTTAATTATCACAGGGTCTATGTTTAAAACAGTTAAAAAGAATTAAATTTAAAATTAACTATCCCAACCGCGATTGATTACTCATTGCATTCAAATATAAATGATTGTGTGAATCAGTCAATATCAACTGTGTATAATAATATGCAATCTTCTTATCTATTTTGGCTATTGATCCTTGATAAGCATACAAATGATAACAGTCTCAAGTCAGAGTACAACTATTTGCATATTACTATTACCAGTCTATTTGTTCCGGTAGTTGTTCAAATGAAAATCTTCGTTCATGCTTGATATTTCTATAGGTACTTTTTGCTTTGCCCATGATTGTCTTTGTCAAAATGGGATTCCAAGAGATTCTTATGTTCCAAAACATTCGTAAAGATCCATTGCCGAATTTTATGAGAATTATCGTCCCCCTCCTTGTATGTTTTTTCTTTTCCAGAGGAGTCCTGGAAAGATGAAAATATCATACTATATAATTAGCTTTATCATATTAAACCAAAAATGTATCCAAACTTCAGACGTACCACAATTCAATTTCAATTTGCCTCAATACCAGAATACTGGAGGAGGAAAGAAAAATGATGATTCCAGTGGATCACCTGGAGAGGATTATCTGCGGGGAAAATACGATGAGCGACATCAACCAGGAGGTCAAAATTATGAAAACCCTAATTCATACCACCACCAAGACCAACCAAGTCATTACAAAAATAAAAATCCCAACTATCAGAATCATCAGAATCAACATCAACAAAATATCTTTCAGATGCTTAGTGTAAATGAAAATCCAGTACAACAAGGTACTGGCCAAGGGGTTAAAGAATGACATATTGGAGTTTAGAGTTATTATATTTTACAATTTTAAAATATAGGACCCAATTCTCATTCATTTTCTGAACAAAATCAACACCATTATAATAAAGGTGAAGTGACTCAACCTTAAATAAACGTAGAATATTATAATTAAGAAATTGTGAAATAAATAGGTGATAACAATAGACATCTTGGCAATTCGAGATCTGAAACAACTACTCCAACAACAACTACTGCAAAAAGTACGACTACAATTAACGCCAAAGGACAAAGTTTTTCTAGATAGATAAATAGATTAATTTTGATAACGGTTATGTACTTCAGATTGGTTCAACCAATATGTTGGAGGAAATGATAAAACTGATAAAGAATCTGAGTGGAAACGTAAGGGTTTGCCAAACCCAGAATTAGTTCATCATGAAGGTGATGGTTTCAATTCCAATGGGGACAGAGAACCTGGAAATGGAAATCACATTAATCCATATTATGGCAATTCACATCACGGAAATGGTAATCATATTATGACCATCACTCCATTGTATTGCAATATTTCCAAACGTATTAAATTCATTCATAATATCAACTTTAGAAAACAAAAATAATTATTACGAACGCCCATCTGTTGATGAAGCAGGATATGATTATGAAGATACAAGGAGGAAAGATTCTTTTAGACATACCGAAGATAAAAGACCACCAATTAGAACTCCTCATAGGAAATATGGAAAACATAATAGAATCCATGAAATTGACCACTACCGTCCTCCTATAAGAGAAGAAATGGAGAAATCAGGTGAACTTGAACAAGTCCCTCAAAACTATTACGAAGGGAAACATAATTTCAAATTCATGGGCGAGGAGGAAAATGAAATCAATCAGAATTTAATGCACTATGAAACTGAGCCTGAGCCTGACCCTCACCACCATCAAGAGAATCCACCGAGTACAATTCAAAAGATGAAGAATTGGTTTCTTGGGAGTAGTGGATCCTCGAATTATATCATGGATATTGTAATTTATCTATGTATTGCTGTGCAAGTATTTGCATAAAATATTAAAAGTTCCTTGGGAAGATAAGTAATCTTATAAAGTGGTCTGGATCTTATTAATAGTAATTCCCCCCTCAATGATCTATCAATTGACTGTGATACTCTCACTGAATACAGATAAGATCCATACTATTTACAGTACTATTTTCCATGCAAATGGAATGGAAAATAGAGATGCCGATAATAATGTAGTAATGAATGGATTATATCTGTAAATTATGCGTTTTTTAACTGCCACTAATCAACAACTAACTAACCATAGTACACACTTCTTAATTTATCTACACACAACTCCTACAACATTGCTCAGCTCATGCTAGACCATAGACCTAGATTAAAAATTACAACATTATGAACATTATGAAGATGATCCAAATTTCCAAGGTCTTTTTGCCTTTGCTTTTTGCTGGACATGGACACGATTCCACGGTGTGTGTCTGTGTGACCATTTGAACTGCAATCCTCCCCTGATTATGATTATGCCATTCAATCCACTTGATTTTTTTTTACCATTTAAATTCTACCCAGTCAACTCTTTATGATAGTGGATGGATATTGGACCCGGTTTATGTATGTATGGAACATGGAACAGACTCCCGGCACTATTACTGATGCATTCACATAAGATATGTGAGATAATTACAAGAAACTTGTTCTGATGATTCCAGTTCCAGTTGTTGTCGTAATTTATGGATAAACCATAATCACGCTCTTGAACTTGAAGAACCAGTGTCAACGTCATATCGTATGGTGTGATAGTTGTGATGTAAATTTCATTCTGTCTCTGGATAATCAGGCAACATAGAAAAATCACGTTGACTTTTAATTTAGCTGCTTTGGCAGAAGGTTCTCTGTTCCTCTGGTGCTTCTCTTGGTCCCCTCTGAATTCGATTCCACCTTCTTAATTATTGTATAAATAATTAGTTCATACATTAGTTTAGTGGAAGATTTTAAAATGGCAGGAAAATTCATAGAAGTTCCATACAAGGTTCCAGAACCAGATTACCTTACTCTTGCGCCATATGAACGTGATTTCCCTCTTACATATTGGCGAAAAGTATTCGCCGATCATTGGCAGATAAGTGCTTACGCAGCTGCTATATATGTCGTCCTTGTTTTCGGAGGAAGATGGGTCATGAGCTCAAGACCGGCATTTAAACTCAATGGACTTCTAACGTTCTGGAATATTGGATTGGCTGCAATGTCCATCTATGCATTCGCAAGAGTTGCACCAGAATTCTTTAAAGTCCTTTTGGGACCTAATGGATTTCATAATTCTATTTGTTTATGGTAAATTTGCTATACTACTACTACTTTTGTATTTGAGAAAACCCCTGTGTGTCATGTCGTCGTCAAATATTTTTGGCGTAAGTACGGTGTTAAAACATAAAACACCTTGTATATTTTTTCCTTCGTCACATAGTGCAAATTGAATGTAGGTAAATGTTCTTTCTGCACGTGTATTGATGTTGTAATGGTTCCTGAGAGTTTTTATCATGGCCTGGAAGTTGAAACAGGTAGAGCCACGCCATTTCATATAAAATTCTCACGATTGCATTGGACTTACAAAAAATACGACAACGAGCATAACAGGCGGTTTTCTCCATTTACTTTGCCTTTACTTTACTAGAAACATTTGCGTAATCATTTTAGTTAATTACGTGATATCATTACGCAATCATATAGGCCAGAACATAATGGCGCAACAGCCTTCTGGAGTTGGATTCTTCTTCTATCAAAAGTAGTTGAACTTGGTGACACTGCTTTCATCGTACTTCGTAAACAGAAATTATTATTCCTTCATTGGTATCACCATGTGACGACATTGATGGCATGGTGGGTCATGTATTCTTGGTATGAACCTGTCCAACAGTGGTATGTCGTCATGAATTCCTTCGTCCACTCCTTCATGTACTCCTACTATGCTCTCAGGGTAAATATCTGCATTGAAATTAAAAATGAATTAAACGCATTCAATTAAAAATCTACCTGTTTCCAATCACAGGCTCTGAAAGTTACCTTGCCTCGACCTATTGCAATGGGAATCACGACTATTCAACTTTTGCAAATGGTTTTCGGTGTCATTGTCAATTTATACACGGTTTATATTATGTATCTCAACGGTAATTAACTAATTGTTTTAATTTTTATTGTGGGAGAAAATGCATTCTAATAATGAATAAATCCTTTCCTTAGGTAAACCCGAGAATTGTCCCCACAGGAATTGGTTGGGACTAAAGGTCTCATTTGGCATCTATGTTCCATACACAATCCTCTTCGCTAAGCTCTTCATGGATTCTTACATGGGAAAATCAAAGAAAGTTTCACAGGCAAAGAGGAAGGACTGAACACATTAAGAAGATTGAAATGTTGTATCACAAAGAAAATACATAAAAATTCTCTAATTTTGTTAATTGTTTCTTCAAAAAAAAAACCAACAAGATATTGTTGATGTTAAACGTTAAGAAAAAAGACATTTGTTATTATTGTGTAAAGTAAACAGTCACCCTCCTGTGATAGTACAAGGCTAACAAGGGAAAATATATACCTATAACGGATTGCGTCTTATCCAGGGATTTTATTGGCTTTATTTCTGACATCACCGGATGCGGACGATCTGCCATTAAATTTTGTCAGTGTCTGTCTGGCTGCCATATGGATGACATTTCACTTTCGCTACATTGTTAAATTCATAAACATGTAGTAGAAATAGAGCACGTGGCATTAATTTAACCAAGAAGTGTGTTGTAATTTGTCATTCATTCAAAAGAAAAGAGATTAAGATTATGAAAATGCGGTCTCATATCCGAAAAAAGTTATTTTACAAAATGCAGTTCCCTTATAAAATTGAATTTATTCCTCCCTCACTTGACTGATGACTTGTCTTTGACAATTTGAAAATATATGTCTGAAACAATTAGAATTAGACATTAAATAGAGCTGAACAATTTAAATACTACAATAAAGAAAAGAATACTGTAAATATAAACGATACACAATTGTATCCGGGTAAAACTAAAAAATTTAGATACTTAAAAGTTAAGATCAAATCTGGAACTTATAAATTGTTTTGAATACTGAAAGTTGACTTGTTGCTTTGTGAAAGAAGGCAAAAATATATAGAGAGCCCATTAGGTTAATCAATGTCCATTTCATTGCGACAAGGAGATCCTGGTGGAGTTGGGGGCACTACAAAACATAAAATTGCTTGGTTGTTTGATTTGTTATGCAAAATATAATTTTAATGTTAAGGACGTTGGTGATAGTATTGGAAAATACCCGGCATAGAATGGATACCCTCCTGAAGGGCCGAAACTGTGTCTGCTAATTTTTCAACCATTTGCGTAATACTATCGATACTCTGCTGCATTCGATTCACCGTAGTTAAAATATCCTTGCAGCAACACTTGTCCTCCTGCATTTCCGCTTCTCTTCTTGTTCTTAGGCAAATCTGCTTATCACTATCTCGTCGAATTCGTTCTTGTGACGGAGAACTGCTGACATTTAAGTTTCGGTTTGTTGATGAAGTAGACGGTATAGGTCCATTGACTGATGATGATTTTCGGCTTTTATCCCCTTTCTAAATTGCAAAACCGTGTCTGATATAAGTATCAACAACAAAACGTACCTTAAAAGAATTTTTTAAATTACCGGTGGCATTAAAAACTTCTTGAAGCTTTTTGAAGGAACGGGCACAACACCAACAGATGATTGCGTGGATATAGCAGGCGACTACATTTAAAAAGTCATTACTAAATATAAGAACTGGTATATTTGCAATGTGACTCTACAATACCTCTGCTGCAATTTGATTATGATTAAAGTATCCCACTGCGCCGCCGGTAAATCGTCCAATTGATATGGTCACTGGTGTTCGAGGTACATCAGCCGCGTCGTCATAGTTCACCCTTCCAATGGCCCGATTACGATAATCATAACCATTAAAGCCCTGTGGAATAATAGGACTGAATGCATTGCCTAGTCCAGGACTTGGTGCAAATATGTCAGATCTTGAGACGTCTTGAGAAGAGGGAACCTAATTAAAAGAAATTCAAATCATTTACAATTATTGTACAATAGTTGAAATAAAATTGTCAAGTATACATAAATGACCGAATCTTCAATGTCCTCCAACACTGGTCGTTGTCTTATATGTGAATGTTGTTGTGGCGTTGTGGTTGTCGAAGCATAAGATGTATCATTGTCTTGTGGTAATGTTAATTGTAGAGGATCAGCAGCAGGAATATCAGGATTTGATTCGGCTTGGGATAGCTAAAATATCCTCCAAATCAATTACTGTTATAAAGACATAATAGACATAAAATTTAATTTTTACCTCAATTTGAAGAAAGGGATCACTATTGCTATTCTGTCCCACTTCTCGTCCCCTCCTTCTTCCCCTGGAGTTGTTGGTGGTGTAGGTGTAGACTATTGTACGACTCATATTTCTTTTTGTCCAGGATTATTCCTGGACATCTGTAATTGATTAATTAATTGATATTGTTCCTTGGACGGTGCAGAAGCAGAGAATATAGTTTTATATTATTATTAACTGGAAAACGAAAATACCCGCTGCAGTTTTAACTAGACAACAAAGGTCAATGACTTTAAGCAAATAACGCCACACGGGTACCGTTGACGTTACAGTTGACGTCAAAGACATTCATGTTGACGCCAAATGTTTTACGTTCACCTAGTTCTCTGGCTTTCGAAACTTGTTTTACTATGTTCTCGCAGAAGAATTAAAATTCTTCCTCAATTCATGAAGAAATTAATGAGATTTATTTAATTTTTTAAAGATTTCAAATTTTTCATCATTGATAAAGTCCATCAATAGGTTTGGGGTAGTAGTAGTAGTTTTGATTTCTTGTTTGATAAGATAAATGATAATATGCATATGATGTCCGCATTTACAGTAGTGAAGAAGAAGATCCGAATGCTTGTGTCGTAATAATCGAGTATGAGAATAAAGGCACGTGTAACACTAAAAGGGCCCTCCCTGAAGGAAATCCTATCCTTGGGACCCTTTTTCGTGATACACAATGCTCATGAAAGGATCTCTTCTCTGTAGGGTAAAAATCAAATCCCTTTCGTTTCATTCTTTGCATCATCTAAAGTATTACAGAGACTATTTGTCCATTTGCGATGCAGATGTTCCGCACTCGACGAAAAACGTGTTCATGTTTCATCCCCTTTTACATAAGGAAAATAGGAAATAGTACAATTCAATGAAAATCATAAAATTCTCTCTCTCTCTCCTTCCAAAGCAAATATCGAATCCCTAATGTTGTATGTCATGTTGTCGAGTTTTGGTTTAGGGTTGGATGTAAATATAAAATATAAAATCACCATTCTCTGAGATTTGGTTACATTTGAAATCTGAATCAAAGAACCCTTTCCACCACTCTATTGTGTCATGTCATATCTATATTTATAGGTAGGCAACAAAAATGCCTATCAATAATTTTTATATTTTATTCCCGGAATATTCCATACCGTCTGTATGATATGATGATCATGAAATGATGATGATGACCCTTCCTGGCTCCGGTATTGCTATAAAGTTGTTTCTCTACAACCCTCTCAATCTCAAATGTATTTCGTATTTTAAAATCCGGTTGCGTCGGTAGTAAAACCCCTACCATTGACTGAATACTTGGTAGGAAATGTAAATGTTTGCTTTAGAGAAAAGAAATTGCTTTACTACATTTGGAAATGAATGTCTCGTTTGTAAATACATCCGCCGTAGCACACCACACTTGTATCCTTATCCCTTTAACGACAAAGTGTATGCTTTTTTAACATTTTAACCCTGTAGTGGCTTCAATAAAGATGAAATTATTTTAGCATCTGTGCTTTTTAAAACAAAGTGCATCCCCTCCTCCTAGAATCTATAACATCCCCCTATATCTAAAGAGATACAAAGAGTTACACCAATTAACTACCCATTGAGTGATATGCTTACTTTTACTTTCCCTCTAATAATTTTCTCTTGTCTTATGCTTCACAGAAACCCAAGATGATGACGATGAAGATGACGACGTTTTTACTTCTTCTTCTATTGTCGACAAGCAATAATAATCTGGCGACTGGAAGTCGACTTGCAGTTTTCGGTGGTCTATGTCCAGAACCTGTTTGTGAATGCGAATTGGATTCAAGGGGACGAATGGAGGTAGCATGTCTTCAGGGGAAAATGAGTGAAATACCAACAAGTAAAATGAGTCCGTCCACAGAGATCATTAAAATCGTCGCCCCATCTTATCAACAAAATCATCTCACTATTGGACGATTCTTCAGGCAATTCAAGAGACTTGAGGAGTTGCATATTGTAAGTATTATTTATTACTCATATATTAGGTGATTTTATTATTAAAAAATAAAAAATATGGTAATTGGAAGCATAAGTAAGAAATTTGTAATACTGCTGAGCTATCAATAATTACTTAATGTAATTAATTAATCGTCATTGGAATGGGAATCCCAACTGCCTCTTCCTGAATTCTTCTATTTTGAAACTCAAAGAATAAGAACATCTTCAATATGGGGGATAATCTTCCGTAGAATTTCCTCGGCAGTGGAATAATTGGGGATGTAACTCTTTTATACTCTCTGTATGATGGATCTCTGAATATAATTTTAATAACTTTAATTAAATAATTTAAATTGATGTAATTAAATTAATTTAACGTAAATTACCTTCCATATTGATCCCAACTTTTTCCAAGTCCAGAAGTCAATATTACAGCTCCCATTGTGATGATGGGCGATAAGATTGAAACATATCCCAGTCCTTGATAACCTGGAAGCCCCATGAAAAATATTCCCCACCAGCAAATCACCTCTCCAAAATAATTAGGATGTCGACAATAACGCCAAAGACCCACATCACACCATCTCTCTTTATTCTCTGGATCTTCTTTATAGAAAGTCTTTTGAAAATCTGCTACTGTTTCATAACCCAATCCCATTATAAAGAGGGCAAATCCTAGAAGATCAATCAGTTGGGGATATTCTGACCCTGATGGGTTAGAACCTGAAACTGAATTAATAAATATCACTGGAAGACTGACAATGAATATCCAGAGTGTTTGAAGTATCCAGAATAACATGAGATTTCTCCAGGGATTCTCTCCAGCATCAGTTTCATTGTCTTTACCTGGAAAATTTTGAAAATTAAGTTCCTCGGACTTCTATTGGATATTATTTATATTACCTAGTTTTGAATTCCGATATAAAATAAAGGTGACAAGTCTCATAGCCCAAAGACAAGTACAAATACTGACAATTATTTGTCTTTCTCCACAATCTCCAGATATAATTAGAGTTAATATAGCCAAAATGAGAAAATTACTTCCAACAGCAAAATCCCTGATGACTCTAGCTTTTCCAAAATTCCGTACAATTACAGCGATTATGAAGAATGAGATTTGTACGGTAACTGTGATTATCAGAGAGAGTAGTAGATTATCAGGATCCATCCAATGATAAACCATTTTATATCCAATACAAAGATAAAACCAAAGATTTAAACTCTTGGCTGGGATTTGGATTGGGAATAATTACTAGGAGGCTTGTCCTTTACATAAATAAATTTGCCATACCACAACTAAAACTAATGTGAAGCAACTTGTTTATCCAAAAGCAAAATCCCAAGACATGTAAGGAGACATAAGATCATATCGCCAAGTTAATCTTTATTAGATATACGGAATATAAATTCAGACATATCTATAGCTCTCTAGGTTTGTCACATGAATACAACTACATTTTACTACTAACTTACTATTTGCATCTTTAAATATTGTTTTGTTTTTTTGCTCTTCATTTCTCTAGAATGGAATGAAAGAGGTGATGGAAATAAAATCGGGTTTATATGTAAAATGTAATACACCAACAAATCCCCATCAACTAGTGTTAATGTTGACAATGATAACTTATGTAATTGAATGCTTGAATTTTACGACCGAACTAGAATCACCAACCAACAAAAAAGCATGACTCTTACGATATTAACTATTTGAAATTTGAGCACATTCAATTTATTATTTATTCTTACATGCTTTAAATATTGTTACAAATGTCCCAATTGTACAAGAACCCTCCTTAACAACTCCCCCAAAACAACATTCATCTCAAATTCAGGGGGACAAAGTTTCCCAATCATTCCCCTTAAACATTTTATGATGAGATCATAAGCCTCTGTGAATTTATCTTCTTGAATTAATTGAACAGAAGATTGAATATCAGAACTGACACTTGTTAAGAGCATTGATAATCTCTTATCATTAGTTCCAACTCCAACAGGTTCCTTGAGAACAGAACTAGGTCCAAGGCTCCCATTACAAGCATAACAAGTACAATTGAAATGATAATTACTTAAAAGATAATCCTTCCTCTCCTCAAACTCCATGCGATTCCAAACAGATTTATAACTAATTGTAATTTCATCACCGGATTTTATATTCTTACTGCTTATCAGAATAGCATCATTGGCTCGTACTTGTTTTAAAAAAATGGCATTAGGATCACAAGAATTATTACAGAGTGCTACAAGACAAAAGATTCCATTTCCGTAGCAGTTTGTTGTTGGATTGACGATACGTTTTCGGGCTAAACTGCCCCACAAAGGTTGAGATATAGGACCAAGACCTTCACTTCGCCATTCACATAATGAAAGGGCATTGTAGGGAAGATTTTGGGAGAAATGAAGAAGTAAAGATGCTAAGTTGATATTTGATGGGGGTTTGAAGGAACTGTAACCCTGGACAAGGTTTGACAATAGAATGCAATCGAATTCTAAACAATGGGAATCTTCATTGAAGACATATCGAGTCTCGTGACTGATTAGATTAAAGGCAGCGTTGAAAGTATTTGGATTATAGGCATTATTGTTTGTGGAGAGGAAACCTTTCACTTTAATTGAGGAACTATTATAGAGCTCAAAATCAGGACTTTTAAAGATTACAGCAAGAGGAAGCAACAGGTCGTGGAGATTTGATGAAGCGTGGATATAATTTAAAAGTTGTGGAGTAAAATGTGGAGTTTTATCGTGAAGACAGTTCTCGTCACAGTAAAGACCCTGAATTTTTTAAAAATAAAATGATAACAATTTAGAATTGGTTCAAATTGTTAGAAATGAGGTTTAATTATAGAAAACTTACAAAACTAGTTTCATCATCAGGAATCCCTCCAAGAAGAGGCCTTAAACAACTGGCGCAATGTTCCGTATCCCAATTAAGAAGCTTTTCAAGCAATATAGTATATGGTTTATCAATTAGTATTAGAGATCCTGCAGGGATATCTTCAGTGGCAATGAGCCGTCTTCCTTTATCTTCATCATAAACAATCCCCACAGTACTCTCTGCCCCCAAAAGTCTATCACTTGGATTACTTAAGTTTCCGAATCTTTCTTTCACAAACAATTCTCCCTGATCAGTCTTTGAAAATAGTTCCAATCCTTTATTAGCTAATAGTTCCATGCATTTAATTCTTCTAGCTTCCAATTTGAGAACAATACTAGGGTCCAACAAGGATTTTAATTCCAAAGCCAATTCAATATCTTTCAGTGACATTTTCTCTTCTCCCATTTGAAGAAATAGTGCAGATCGGTTTGCAAATCCAAGGGCAAGTTCTAAGCTTTGCAGAGGTGCAAAGCAAATTGCAAGATTGTATGAACGAAGAGCTTGAGAGAGTTGAAAATCATTTTTCTTGGAGTAGAATTCATTTCCAGTTGTTCTTAAGGCAGTGGAGACTGAGGAAGATTTATTCAGCCCTAAAAATTTGGAAAATTAGTATAAGTATGGCGTTAATGTGGCGTCTTACTTTCTAAAGCTCCTCCAACTCCAAGCAGTGGTTCTTCCCATTCGAAAAATGTTTCAAAGAAAGCAATCCTCTGTTCAGAACTTGTACAATTAGCATATTCCTCCATAATATCTCTAGTATTAGATGACGATGATGTAGAGGCTTTCTCCAAATTGGAAAGAAATCTAGTCCAAGTTGTTTCATAATGTTTATTGCCTAAAAAATAAGCACCGGCAAGAATGTCACGCGTTGTCATTTTTATGATATAATGATCGTAAAATCGAAATCCGTTTCACACACTCCCACTACTCCCAGCACCACAATTCTCTTAAGATGAAAGACACTAAAGAAAATAAAATAAATACACAACTCTTCTTATCCCAACTTGTTTCTCAAGCGTTGTAAATCACTACTGACTTTACTTGACTCCAGCAGAAAATCGCATCAGCATCAGTAGACAATGAGCGGTTTTGAAAAGAGAAGTCTATTTTTAGAATCTAAATACAAGAGTGTTTAATTAGACTCGTGTTCATTTAACTTAAGCGTGCATTATGAGCTCCTGTGCCAAGACAAGACAAGAGTTAAAAAAATCTAGGAGAAAAAACCACGACATAGTCACTTCCTCTAGGCGCTGTATGCCTTGTCTTTTGATAGAAGAAAAAGGAAGCCCGAATCGCTTTAGAATTTAAAATCCACGCCATTTGCGCCACACATTCCTGTGGATTCTCTGCTGAATTGAACTGGAACTTTAATTAATTTCCATTGTTTTATAGTTTTCATTTTCTCTGTGCCAATTCAATACCGAGCCCACAATATATATAATATATAGGTAATGATGAACTATAAATATTTTTCCTCGCGAATGGAGATATTGAAGAAGCCAAAGGAGAATTCTTGTTGTTGAAGAGATGTGAAATGACTTTGGTTTTGGTTTGATGGGCCAACGATATATTTTTACGACCAGGATTTATTTCCGGTTCCCTTGATTATTGCTTGGCCCCGAAACAAAGTGCTTCTCATTTCATCAATCTAGCATCCACTTTCACTACATTCATCTCTACAGGATGTTCCGGCTCTGTGTTCCTCAATAAAAAATGAAATCCTCTACTCTAAACCACTCTGTATTGTTCTTTGGTCAATAATACAAGTTTATGTGAATGTGAATACCGTAGTATATAGCAATGGCTGAGATTTTCTGCTTCAAGGAGCTTATTCCAGAAGAAAATCTCTCTACGGAATGATTTTCATTCTGAAATCTCAAGAGAAGGAAAAGGAGGAGCTAATTAGGCATTACGTCTCACCAGATTCTAACTCTTGGATGAGATCTAATCAAAAACTCCATCAAGACTAAAACTAAAAGGGCTGTGCATTTTCAAATTTTCCACACTGGGAAAAGAAAAGAAATTCAAATCAAAGATCAAATCCTTTGCCAAATCTCTTGGACGGAGGGAGAAAAGAGCAGATGAAGGATTTTATAATTGATCGTGTATCATCTGAATCCGCAAAAAACAGAAGAAGAGAATCCAATGGAGAAGGTAAAACAACAATGGAATGGACGACCCTTTGATAACGAAAGATGTAATCAGCCCAGAGAAAGAGAGACGTTGATAAATGAGGCCATCGCCGTATGGACATGAAGTTCCGGTGAAAGTGAAAGTAAATACGGCAGAGAAATCCACAAAACACCAACTTATAATACTACTATGGAATACAGAGCCGTTAACTTTTATGAGAGACTATTTCCCCCACAAAACATTCACATCCTTCATCTCTGTGTAGTAGACTGTTTGGTTCTGTATTAAAATACTTTGCTTTTGCTTTTACTATACAGCCATGAGCTACAACAAGTGCTCTTCATTTATAACCTTCAAATGTATGTCTTTATCAGCTTTATTCTCATCATTTGGGACTTTTGTCTTGAAGAGATTTTTACCTTGATCCTCACTTTCTTTCATTTCAGTTGATGATTGTTTTTTCCTGTTCTTATAAAGTAACAATTAAGCCCCCACACGCCATGGTATTGAGCCATGTCATCATATCATGTGGTATGGGTCAAGTGTTAATATGCCAATGGCAGGTATTATACTATAATAGGAATAGAAACGCTTAAGAAAGATTACAAGCTATTAAGCTATATTATATTATAGAGGGGAAAGAGGGAGACCAATAACGATGTGGTTGGTTGCTGGAATGAGGTTTCCAACTGCCAAATTGGAAGCCAAAGGTGTAAATCCCAGTAAATGTCACTCCACAAGTCGTTATCTTAATCACTTGTTCCATCCATACTACTGTGTAATATGTAATCTCTGTGCAGAGGAAATTAGTCTGAAATCTCAACCACTATTCCATAATGAAATCCTGGGTACATTTAGTAATGATAAGTCACATCTATATTTGGCAATAGGATACGTTTTTCTTATTCTCTTATCGGTTGAGATAAGTTGTACTGTTCATCAAGTCAAGATACTAGATAAAATGTAGATGAAATAATGTTTCTTTTTCTTCCAAAATACTACAGAGTACAGAGTTTGGATAAGATGATAAAATGTTTCTTTTTCTTTTAAGGTATCATCAAATGTGCCGAACATTGGGGAGAATTCCTTTTGGGGTGTACAATCCCTCCGAGTGCTCAATCTGACAGGGAACAACATTTCCATCATTATCGACACAAATTTCAAAGGACTTGTCAACGTAGAATCCCTATCACTTGCCTACAATGCAATAGAATCCTTCGTCTCAGCTTCATTTCAACATCTTCCAAAACTAAAGGCTCTGGACTTATCATTCAACAGGGTTAACAAATTAGTTGAAAGGCTTTTCTACAATCTACACATGTTGGAAAAATTGGATATCTCTGGGAACTGGATACGGGAACTTAATCCTGATGTTTTCAGGGATATTTGGCGATTAAAGGATCTTCGATGTAGGAGATGTGGTCTTAAAACTATTAATCCACTACTATACGCTCTATTGCCGGATATAAGGGTATGTCGAATATTTTATACTTATCTGTGTAGATACTTAAAGTGCGTATCATATAAAACTCTTTTATCTCTTTTCTGAATGGAATTGTTGGTTGGTGTTGTCGCATGGCGTTGACGTTGGCGTTTGTGTTGGATGCAGGTGCGGATACGTTTTCGTCACGCATCCTTGTTCTCTCTTGATTTATGAATGAACCCTGTGACCTATTTGGTCCATGAATCTTTACAAGTGGCGATAATTTTCGCTCGAGTGATCTTATTTCATATATACAGTAGTATATTCCGCATCGCCTACATTCTGTAAGAGATGAAGGCGTATCGGAAACCCATTGGGTCATAATTCCCTCGTTGATATTCCTCTCATGTGCCTTTCTGTCACCACACACGCCAAACTCATCCCATATAATAGTAGTATTATTTCTTCAACTGTTCTGACTTGGAAACTTCTGCCAATTCCCGGAAATATAAAAACCGAAACCGAACAATTCCACCTTAAAGATATAAGAGACGCACTTTCAAATGACGTTTTGAATTTAAATGAATTCATACGAAATGAAATAAAAGGACAAAATTTAACATTTAAAAGTCAAATGCAATTTCCTATGTGGTTTTTTGAGTTTATCTTGATGTACTATTTGGTTTCAGATACTTGACCTGGGCAACAATGAATTCAAATATTTAAACCGAGATGAATTTGGAGGCTTAGGACGATTGGAAGAATTATATTTGGATGGGAATCAAATATCTGCAATTACAGATGAAACATTCAAATCCCTTCGTCTTAACCTATTAACCCTTGCGGGTAATCGGATTGTGAGGATTGATCGACATGCTTATGCAAATTCATCTGTGATTAAATTGGATCTTTCAAGGAATAAATTTGAGAGTTTGGATAGAGTTACTTTCTCAGGTACAGGAAATAAATTGTTGCAATGGTAGCATTGACTGATACTGGGAACGGAGAATGATAACCGTGGAATATTTTAATTTTATAGATATCAAGAAAACTCTTCTGGAACTTGACCTCAGTGGCAATCCTCGAATGAAGCTATCCCCATTGTTATTAATTTTAGCAGAAAATCCACAACTTCAATGGCTTTCATTAGCTCAAAACAATTACGAAGAACTTCCTCTCGATCTTTTTGAGCTTCAAAGTGAATTACGTTTTCTAAATTTAAGTGGAAATCATTTAGGAACATTATTTCCTCATCAATTATCCCATCTTTATAAACTGGAATATCTTGACCTGTCAAAGAATCAATTGAAAGGTATGGATACTGATGTTCTTCATCAATTGCAACGACTTAATGGATTTCAACTAATGAGACTTGAAGGAAACCCTTGGATTTGTGATCTTTGCAATATTCAAGCTCTACTACGATGGGTGCATACAACAGAGTATTTCAATTCAGGATGTTCTGATCCTTACGGTAAGTTCCAAAGTTTTATCTCATTAGTATGATGGGAAGTGAACGTTTATCCAATCCGATTGTAACAACAAAGTCATCGTGGTCACGATCATGAGCTCATTTTTAGAAGAAAGTAAAGAGTAGTAGTACCACTGCTTCGTTTTGCTTCGCTTTTGCTGAAGGCGTTGTGAGGGTAAAAATATGAGTTATAATAAGAGAACTGGTTGCGGGTGGATGAATTCTTGGTGGCTTTGCAGAATTTTTGATTATTTTGTGCACATCGACCTGAGAACAGCCCCCACGAAAAACAAAAGTTTCCCAAAAAAAGAAATACTTTGTTTGGAGTATAGTGGTTAAGTTTTTGGATATTTTTCCACCGATGGTTTTATGATGATCGAAAACATACCTCGTTTTATGACCACATTCTTAGCAGAATACAAACTAAGCAAAAGAAATCTCTGAAGAAAGAGAAACAATCTTCCATTAATAGAAGGAGAAAAAATGTGATGCATATTTTTCCTCTATTCTTATGAAATTTTTTGTCTCCTTATTTCAGGTCCACATTGTTTGCGTTGTAGTGGTCCACCTGGACTTTTCGACAAATCTCTTCTTTCCCTTGAAGAGTCACAGTTGGAATGGTGCAGTAATGCTCAACCAGTATCAATTCTATCGGATGATCCAAGACTAGGACTTTTCATTGGATGTGGACTTATCATCATCATTCTGATTGTTGCTGCTGTTGCCATTATTCTTAGGTACTGAATTATAGAAATTAATTAATGTCAAATAATTACTAATTAACTAATTACAATGCAATTTAAGGGCAAAATATCATACAGATCATTACTATACTCATGAAGGAGACCGACCAGAATCTCCTCCTGTGCCCCCACCATCATTAGAATTTGATTCATCACTTACCAAAAGGAATGGAAATGGATTCGACAATCTATTCTTTAGTGGTGGTGTTGGACCACCAACAAATGGAAATTATAAAAAGAATAATAAAATGATAGCGACAATTGATGAACTGGCATTTGCCGATATTGTTGAATCATATCCAGAACTTCAAGGATGTCATGATACGACAAATATCATGTTACCCCCTCCGTCTAGCTATAGATAGGATAAATAATAAAATGAATTTTGTTATATTATTGGTAAAGCTTTACAAATTATTATAATTATAATTATTAGGAAGCTACTCTTGAGTATTTTTGCACTGATACTAAACAACGCCATTACGAGCATCAGAACAGAATTAGAAAACCAAAATGATTCTATGCTAAAATAACTATATATGCTAAAGCTAAAGATAAGCTATAATATAATACCCGGTGCGATGAGAATCTCAGTGATTATCTGAAATGATGATTGAATGTTGTTATGTGTTGTTGTATTAATAAGTCATGTACATAAAGAAGCTTCTTGTCCTATCGTGAATGCCGTAGATATAAAAATGTCCATTTTTAAGTGTAAATGTCATTAAAGTGTGTTTTAAATTTTCAGTATTCAATCACATTATTATTATATGTAAGTAATACAATAAAAATATATAATAAAATATAAACTACAATAATATATTCAAGTTGTTTTTATTTTCCCTTTTGGTAATGAGAAGGAAACGTTCATTGTATAAAAATAAATGAAATAACAAAATGAAAATCAACTGAACAATGGAATAAGTTTAAACTATAAATTCCACTTTGACTATAAAATAACAAAAAACACGACTAGAATTTTAAATACAAAGCTGCAACAACCGCAAAATTTAATATTTCTACAAGATAACATGAGCACGTGTCTTCAAATGAACGATGGGAAACAACATTGGGTTTGGATGGATGACAATTAATTAATATCACATGTTCAAATCAAAATTAATCTGAATCTCATTCTCCATAGTACGAATAAAACATTACTAACAACTGTTTAAAATTTTATAAATTAGCCTAGTCTGACTTTAAGAAATGAAACAAAAACGCACAAAGATTGCAGTGACTTATTTCTTCATGAATCATCCTTTTTCTTACCCGATGATTCTTTTTCTTCGTGTTGTAAATCATCACAGCCAATTTTATTCTCTTTCTCTTCTTCTTTCTCGGTTATTTTATCTTGGTTCTCTTTTAAAGCATCGCCATCACAAGAAGACGAAACGTCTTTTTCATTAACATCCGATGTGGTTTCCTTGTCTTTTACTTCATCATCAACAACATCATCATCCTCTTCACTTTCAGACTCAGATTCACTGGAAGCAGACATTTCTTCTAAAGAAGATTTTTCAGGAGATTTGGATTTTTCAAATGATTTCTCTCTTTCTTCCTTTTCTTTCTCTTTTTGGAATATTCTATCATAACAAGTTCTCATTTCAGGAAATTCTCCTGCTAAAGAATCTTCTTCTTCCGTCTCTGAGGAATTTGCAGATGACTCAGATACGTCATCTTTCTCTTTCCCATCAGTTTGATTAGCATTATCTTGTTGATCAGTATTATTGTCATTTTCGTTTTGATTCAATGTCATCGATGAGAAGAGTTGGCACATGGCAGTGGTAATCAAAACCATTGTTGCAATGAAGACGAGAATATAAAGGCGGAATGTTCCCCAAAGTACTGTAGCTATGCCCATCAGATAAAATACGAAACGGTGCATTTTCCACAAGGAGCTATTAAAGATATCAAAATTGAGACAATTAGTACAGTAACTACAGTATCAGTATAAGCATAACAGCTAACAGCAACTTACTCATTGAAATTGGGAACATGATCCTGCCATAGTACAGCAATTGTTGGAAGTACCATGAGACAAATGTACATGCTTAAATCCCATTGTGGCCCCGAATTTGCACTATATGCAAAAGACATACGAAGGTTTAAATTAAGGATTATTAAAAGTATTTAGTTAATTTAATTTCTCTTACGAAAAATTCTTGATCCAATGAATTACACTTGGGAGATTAACAACAGTGATGACAAACCAAATCATGGCATAGCTGAACTGAAAATTCAATGGACTTAAACCATCCGCAACGTCCCGAATCCTTGCTCTCCATAAATCGCTTAAGATGTCCTCGTACATTTTAAAGAGCTTTATAAAATCAAATAAATCCTTTTATTATTAGCTATTTAATACTAAAATTGATTGGTGAAATTGACACTTATACCTTTATGACAAAAAAGCAAAGTCCAGCCAAAAGTCCAAAGGCACCACAAGTTGCCAATGTAATTGACACGAGAAAAACTGCTACAAGTACAGGGAACTTTGCAAAGGTAAATTCCAAGGCCATATCGGCGACTTGTCCAGGAAGTGGTACTTGCCAATTCGATGGAACAAAACGACTGAATCGTGTCGTTAGAATTCTAAATTAATTTTAGTGTCATAAATAAGTTTATTATTACATATATTAGAATTAGAAATTGACATTCGGCCTTTTTAGAATTAATAAAAAGTAGTACCTTAAAAACACCGCACTAACAGCATTCCCAGATACAATTATCAGATACCAAGCTCCAGTTGCTATCATAAGAACCAAAGGATACGCAACCAAATAGCAAAACATTGGCAAACCGACAAAATACTCTGGACCATCCAACATTGTCGGCCAATCATTTCTATAATTAATTATCCAAAGGAATAGTATAATAATATTAACATAGATAATAAAAACGTGTGTCTTACGGAATGAAGAGGAGTAGACATGATACTCCAAATCCAGGGAAAATTGTTAAATAGTAAACATTGGAAATTAGAACACGGTGAAAATTATTCCACTCTTTTGCATCTCGTTGAAAGTACAAAGACATTAAAACAATACTCGCAAAGAAAGACGGAAGTAAACGAGAATATGTACGGAAAATTTGTCCTGCAGTTTCCAAGTTTGCCAGACGAACACTATCAAGTTTCGAATTTATTATTATTAGCATTAAACAATTCTCTTGCCCCTTAGAATTATAGATATTTTCACTTACTTTATTGTATAATGGCAGGTTGGGTCCAAGTATAGTTGTATATTTGCTGAAGTGGCGTTCCAATCTGATACACGTGCAATTATGCTTTCGTTTCTACAACATAATAAAATATAAGTAATAAATAAATAATAGAATACCCCGTCGCAAAATTATGGTAATTTTAATATTTACTTTAAAAATCGATGAACTTTAAAATTTCCATGCTGAAAAATAGCAAGTGAATTATGAGCTCCTTCGCAAGTTTCATTTTCCTTGGTGTGAGCGGAAACTTCCCATGCCAGTAGTTTGCAAAATATATCGTCAGAACTCATGGGAAGCGTCAAATTATAAAACATTTTAGATTGAGTATCAAACTTGGCGTTAAGTGGTTGTGATCTCTCTTCCTTACTGTATACTTCCATGTTGATACAACTCTTTTAATTAAAAGAAAGCACATTAAATATACATTTCAACTACAAATTCAGTAAATATTTTTTATAAACACCCACTTACTTTCAGATTGAACGGATCCATTTTAACCACTAAATGAGAATATTTGGAAATTTCGGAGTATTTTAAATGGATTGCTTTCCTGCGTCGACGAAAATGTGGAATCAATTCACCACGCTCAGACAAATTATCCCCCGCGGAACTAAAGTATAATTAACGACATTAGATAATAACACCTCAATACTTTGTATATGACTAACCAATATCGAATTCCATCAGCAAAAGATTGCATTGTGCACCCAGAGATCCAATTCTTTGACTCTGTATTTGTGGTCATCAATAGAACTTGGTAATCATCAACTGCTCCCCCACCTTGTAATACCTGATTTTTAAACAGCATTGTTAACATTATACTTAATTTTTTTATAATTGCATTAATTAAAATTGAAATACCTTCTCCTTAATTACTTGCATGGGAAACATGATGTAAGTTTGGGATCTAGATGGAGGATTGCAGTAGTTTTTAACAAGTAATTCATTCCATGCTGCTAGTGGTGGTTGAACAAATTCTACCTCACGATGTGCTCCATGTACTGATTTCCCAGCCGTTTTCTATAATATAATAGAAGTTGTCACAAATAATGCAATATAACGATAAGCTGAATCATAGATACCTTTAATAGGTGATACTGGAGAACTTTTAGTCTATATTCAGGATCTTCACTGATTGAGTAGTATGCATTTTGCTTCTTATACTCGACAAGATCAAAGAGTGATCGGACAATAGCCATTACGAATTGTTTACACCAAACAATACATAAGTGATCTGTTGAAGCCCAAACTCCTGGTACAGCTGTTGTCGTTGTATGTACATTCAAATGACGTCCCCATTTTGTAAATCCTTCTGGGACCAAGTTGTCTCTATCCCCACCCGCTACACTTACAAGGGTCACCTGTTTCAATGAAAATGTTTTTTATCTAAATTTTAAACACGGAATTCAAAGTGAATAGCCATTTAATTGCATACCTTTTCATGCTCGTGATTTCTTGACCAATTCCTACTTAATTGAAAGTAATACAAATCTTGCTCCGGATCAAACACAATAATAGGCCTTGCATGAGGTGTAGAAAGACTAATGATAAGATTTGATATAGTATTTCCTCCTTCAATTGTAGACTTTGCAACAATTCCTCCCATAGAATGTCCAATAAGAACAACAGAATGATAATCTTCATAAAATGACTGAATTCGTTCCACTGCTGCAGCCAAGTAGTTGCTTTGAGATGTCAATACATAACCATAAAGACCAGATAACTCTTCATTAAAGTCTACGGCAAAGAAATCAAAATGGAAAGGTGTTTTGGAATCGAGCCATTTGCGCAAAGCCACGGAAGCAAAGGAGCGCACTGTAATGTAATTGAAGATTTTGTATTTATATATTGAAACTTAAATCAACGAATGAATGAACTTGAGCAAACCTTGTTTATAAGATCCAGCATTTCCAGGGACATAAAGAACTGGAATTCCTGTAAATTTACGACGCATAGCAGGAGCAACATGTCGACCCTCTGCATACGCGTACAATCCATAAGCAGGGTAATTCTTATCCATCTCAGTCTCCAATTTAATGGACTACAACAATTTAAAAACATGATTTTTAAAATCTGAAGGCATATTCGTTTAAGAATGTAGTAGTTGTATAAAGTTAAATAAAGTACTAACAATATATTCAGGATATTCAAACATCCATGTCATCTCACACTTGTTGTTTTCAACGTTCCTGAAGAAATCATAAGACCCGAAGAGGAAGACGGCAAATACTGTTCCACATAATACAAGTACAAAGGAATTAAGGATCCCTTTTGCTAACAGTTCCGTTACAGTAAGCCGATCCTGTCGTCGTGAAGAGAGTATTTTTTCAATTCCTTCACTTACTGATGCCGAATCCATTTTAAAATGACAACAGTCCAAGTCGCTGCACCCAAAAATTCGAAAAATGCAAAATTTGGTTTAAAATTTTACTGTATAAAATATGATTATTGTTTGCGACTTCAATAACTTCCGGTCCTTTCTGTATTGCCGTATAATTTTATAACATTCAAACGTACAAAATTAGAAATAGGAAATCACAAGATCACAAACGTTACCGAAAGAAACGCCTTTGCAGTCAGCAGTCTTCGTGCTGTGGTTCTGTGGAGAAGAGAAGAAAACAGTTGATGATCGTCAATTGTCGTCAGTTGACACTTTCTTGGCAAACTTTCAAAAGCTGACTTGTCATCTTGTTATTAGTTTTCGGATTTTCCTTCGGTTATTTATCGGCTGTTTTTTCTCCTTTCGTTTGAAATCATAAATTAAAAGTTGAAAGTTTTATTTGCCAAAAATATTATCATAGGAAAATAAGAAATTCTACATATTCCCGCTGTTAAATGGGGCACTGTGAAGTTTATGAGCTGTGTTACTATTTTATATTTTTATTTGATCTTATATTATAATTGTGAATAAGTTTTAATTATGTATTTCAAATTATATTTTATTTTCACTAAAGGCGATGAGAATTTATTTGGCCAACCAAAATTGCAAATATACAAATTAATTTTTTATCTAAAACCTTTTTTATTTCCCATAAGTCATTTCAAAGTCCAAAGTTAATTTAATGGTTTTTATAATGTGAAGTGTGAATTCTGAATTATAATACTTTTAGAAATATAATTAATTATCATAATACAATTTCATAATTACAATTATCACAGGAAAAATCCGCAGATTTAAATTATTGTAAAAAAGTATTATAAATTATTCAGTCTTTCATTAAGTTCAAAATGTATTCAAATACTTTTTATCATCCGGCTTATTATGGCACCCTTTATGCTGCTACTAACTGTTACATTTAAATTTGAATTACAAATTTAATGAAAGTTGTCTGTTGGTTTATCTCCGTCAACTTCTGATTGAAGTAAAAATTCTTAAATATGTTTCAATGCACATGGTCTCCGTCCTTTTCTTCTGCCACGATAGCTCGTCAACTGATTTTGTTCTAAAAAAGTATAATTTTATTAAATTTTACGCAATATGAAATTTTTTAATCATAATGGAAATAAAAATACCGGTAGCAAATGATGGTAGAATTTGACTCCGTCTTCTCTGGGATTTGGTATCAGCCAAAGAATGTTTTAGAAATATCATCCACATGAACTATATAACAATTTTTAAAACATACGATTTAAGAGTAGAAAAAATAAACATAAATTAATTAAAATTATATTATTTAGCAAAATAAACTTACGATTCCAAGTGTTAATGGAATCGGTAGAAAGAGCCAATAATCCATTTTTATTTTAAATAGATTCTTTCTTTACTATATTCGTTATTACAATTAAACGTATTAAATCCGTTAATTGATTAACTTGCTGATTCTAAGCAATAATGAGGTTTTTGGACTTTGGAGGAAGTTTTTGACAATATTAAATATTATTTTCAGCCTTTCCAGGTGAATGGGAGAATCAGTAAGTAGAGTATGATGATGATAATAGATTCAACACCTTTCCTAGAAATAATAAGTCTTCTTCGTCACAGTCGTAACGTATTAATAGTACAATCTGCAATGATGTGGGATGTGATACGAATTTCATATTATAGTACTTTCAAATAGGATGGGAATATCAAATATCACCTAACAATGAGTCACGTCATATTTTCTAATTTGACAAGAGAGATGAAAACGTCAAAACTAGATCCTCTTTTCCCCTATGCAATATTATGCATTGGATTACAATTTTTGCTATATTTATATTACTTCCTCTTCATCTGATGATGGTGAGGTTTATGATGTCATTGGTAGATCCCAATTAATACTTATAATTATATTCGTTCGTGGAATTAAAGTATGAGATTTATATTGCGTATTGCATAAATAAATACGCGCGTCAAAAGATAAGCACAGTAAAGTAATAACTGTATAGTACGGCTTATCTACCGGTGTTACGCAATGCGTTATTTCCAAGAACATAATGCAATCTCTTATATTAAACATTACAATTAAATTACATCTAAATAAATCTCCCGTATTTCAAAATCAAAGTTCACTTGATTATCTAAAATGGCAACGTGGTTCATAAATGTCAAAATTGGATTAAGTTTAAAAAATCTTTCCTAAAGACTTCCTTCCGCACTCTTTTAATTTTGAAGAGAAAAATCACAAAGCATGTCAAATCAATAAATTGCATCATTTCAATTTCCATTCAGATCAGATCGCAGTCTAAAAATAGGATCTCAAATCAGTTCTGCTATAATTCATGCAAATGAAGACAATTTGCGTTTTACTACTATGTGGCACGCTTCATTTGACTTGACGATTAAATGAAATAGAGCTTTACAATAAAGATGCATTTTTATTTATAGGAAATTAATCCATTGCTTCAAAAAAACATTTTCAATTCAAGAGAAGAGTTTCAACCAGCATCAGATCATTTTATCATCTTTCTATAAAGAACTTATAGTGCATAAAGATTGAAGATATCGATGGAACTTTATAGGAAATTAGTGAAAATAACCCTTCCGAATATTTATAAATTAATAAGATTAAAATGTATCATTTTTCATGGGAATGCGAATGAAAAGAAAAGATTAATTTTCTACATTTTATTGGCACATTTTCAAACGTTTTCAAGTGCTTCAAATGAAAAGGAAGATTTGGAATTGGATAAGAATTTAGAGAAATTTGCTGTGAATTCTGAAGAAATCATTTATCCATTTCAGCAGTACATTCAAGTCAGGAAGGAGTACACGTAAGATAAGAAAATTACATAAGATAACCCTTTATTAAATATTTTATAATATTCCGTTATTTAAGAAAATTCTAATCTTATGGCTTGGATTCCTTAATATCTAATTCATGATATTTTTATTTAAATCCACTGTTCAACCACTTTATGACGTCTTGGTCTTACTAAGTAAAATTATGGAATTTAATTATGTTTTAATTTTGTTGTAAAATAGAGTGGAACATCTCCCTTATCCAAAGGAAGAAGAAACTTATCATCACCAACAACATCCGCTTGCATTTGATGAATCTCAAATTCAATTTAAAAGTCTAAAGATGATTAAACCAAAACCTCTGATTCGTCACGATACGGAAAGGAATACGAATTTTGTGAAATTTCCATCCCCCCGATTAAAATTCCAACCACGCCAACGTCAAGGATCAAAATTGTCGTCAATTGTCTTACAAAAAGGAAGAAAATCTCCTTATCGAAAGAAGACCAAGAAGAATTACTCACAAACAGATCGTAAAGCTGAAGCTTCATCTGCATCAACGTCGTCTTCTCAAGGGAATGATGACGACGATTATGATGATGGTGATCATTCTCAAGAATCCGCCTATTCTAGAGGATATAAACCAAGACTTACAGAAGAAATTGAAAATTATAAGAAACAGGAAGTTTATGAAGAGAAGGGATACAATGATGGGGCTTATGATCATGGAGGGCATGGGACGCACTACAATGGGAACCATTATGATGGCGACAGCGACAAGAAACAACAACGACAATCTCACCACGATACATCAGCATCAAATTCAAATCGTGCATTGTATTCCAAATTGCACAGGAATAGAAATGGACATTCGACGCCAATTCTTCAATACGCTGCATCCAATTTCTACGACAAAGATGCTCATCGTAATGGAATCTATGCAGCCAGAGATCACATTCATTGTCCAGAAGTAATTGATTTTGATCTTAGTTCTAAAGCGATGAAAATGGGAGAAGGGGAAACACGAAAGAAACCTAGACTCAGCGGATTAGGATCAAAAATTAAATGTCTTAAGGAAAAATACTTTGGCAAAGAACCCCTTCCATCAGCTATATTTTTGAAACCTGAAGAATCAAGGAATTCTATCATTGAAATACCAACATTCGAACAATTCTTTAAAGGGCTAAAGAAGGATATCAGAAGTGTTAGTGATTTTAAAGGATTTTAATTTTTAAACTAGGAAATAATGACTATGAAATTAATACTCCATTTGTAATCTTGAAGCATGTTAAAAGATGTCTTATGTGAACATTTCATTTTCTTAGTAAATGCATTACACTTCCATATATGTCAATGAGTGCATGAGAAACAAAAACAAATCCACAGGATAAATCCTACATTTAAATGAACAAAAAAATACGGTGGTAAATAAATGGTCAGGTCAATAAATTGGTACTAAATTAACTTTATAAAACTAACAAGAACAACACTACAAGTCATAAATCGCATAGTTGTATTTATTTAATTAAAATACAATGGGACGTGAACTTCTGAATTGATTCAATTGGGGAAGAAAAGGTCCATTAACATGTTTCCCAATTTAGGTCCACTGGAAGTGAATTTCAACCATTTTCCATTTTCACGAGTAGCACGCATTTCCTCGCGAATCAAAAGTAACTGAAAAATATTAAATCGATTAATTAGTTACTAATTATTAATTATTACAATCAGAAGGGAAATATGAAATTAAACTAGCCTGGTTGTTAGAAACTCGTTTACTCAATCTATCAATAATTTGAGCCTTCAAGTCGATTTGATCGTGGACAGGTATCTGTGCCTCCAAGATGTCGTCAACAGATGTATAAGATTGGTTATCCTGTTCCTGCTCTTGTTCTGACTTCTAAACACATCGGATAAAATGTAAAAATAAGAATTATACAAAAATGAAATCAAAAAGTTTGTTACTGAATGAATACGACGACCCCCAACAGTAACCGTAGCGTTGGAAGAACCGGAGCTCCTATTGACCTCAGTATTTGGATCGCTGGAAGTCTTAGCGCCCCCTCCAAGATCTGTGCTGGCGAAACGCCGTTTGCGCCCACCAACATTCACCTGCGGCTGTTTCATTTCTATTTCTGGAACCCGTCGCTTTCGAGAATTGCTCTTTTTATTGTTTTCTTTCACGTTTTTTTCAATTTTAACAGCTCTGGTAGCCTGTTCTTTATCAGCTGTGCTGATCATAACAGTTGAAGCCTTTGCTAGCTCTACACGTGTTTCCAAAAATTCATTCTCAATATCCCGATCGTCCTCAGTCTCCGAAACTGGTTCACGCTTAAGGACCACAGCGGACGCACTCAAGGGTAACTTGGGGATGTCCTCATTGTTACCAATACTGGCTAATGATTCCTGATCCTCCATCTCAGAATCAACAGCAGAAGAAATCGAAGTCAGGGCCCCAGCCTGAGAAATATTTTGAGCTTGTCCATTTTCAACAGCTGCAAGATCCGGAGGAAAGACAGACGCCCGAACTGCAGTTTGACGTAGTTGCTGTTGCTCAAACTTATTTTCCGAAACAAATATGACGAACGTGGTCTGTTTTCCTGGTTTTGTTCCTTTAACGAAGCCTCGATTCCATTTCTCAAGGAGTAAACGAATCTATAACATCAATATAAATTATTGATTTTGGGTTGGCCGTTTGGTCAATGCAATTAAACAAATTAAAATAATAATTAAAGTGAGTTTAATCACCTTTTCTTGGGGAGCATGTCCATTTTTAGAATTTTTTCGTCGGTCACTATGCTTGTAAACAAGAACACTCTCTGCATCCAAAATTATCTAAAAAAATCAAAGAGATTCAATTTTTTTTAAAACACACTTAAATTAACCTTTATAGAAAAATCCCGGATTTATTAATTACCTTATATTTATTGAGAGCAATTCGATTGAAATTAAGCCATGTTGTATCCACATTGACGTCTGGAAATTCTTTATCATTGAGAGGTGCCAATTTTCCTGATTTACTTGCTTTTATCTTCAGAGTGACCTTTTCTCCATGTTCAAATAAAGATGCCATTTCGAAAAATTCCTCTTCTGAACTTGACTTGATGTATTGGATCAATTGATCTTTGTTGAAGATAACAGGGAATAGAATGTCGACGTCTTCACTGGTCAAGCACTTGCCGGGAAATGCGGCATTTACTTTCTTTCTTCCTATATCATGACATGATTGGGGCATGATTACACATGCGTCACTTATCCTTTGAATAGAAAACATTAAACAACATGACGCCAAGCCGAAAGAAAATGCCAAATTGAAACAATATTGATGAAAATATGATAAGCATCAAATTAAATCTGATTTATTGACAATTCATTTTCAGTACAGAATATTATTTCTTTATTTGACACAGAACCAACTGCAATCTTTGTTGTCGACACAGCATATTTCGCCTGGAGCAGTGCACCTATCCTTATTGCAGGGGCTGACGATATTCCTACAATCTCCTGGACGCTCTGGACATTCTGTAGATAAAAATGGAAAAAAATGCAAAATTTATGTAGATTTCAGTTAATTCAAATCAAATACTATGAATTTATTATATTACGGGCTGCAAAGGCTACAGCAGCAATCCATCCAATGATGAGGAACAAGAATGTAAATTTCAATTTCATTTTTAACCTTAGAAAAAGTAATTTCTAACTTGTTTGTATAGTAGAACATGTAAAATGCGACTGAGCCGTCAAATCATGGATTCTACATTTTTATATGATGCATGGGGTACATACATACAATAGGATGATTTTAAAATAACAGGGGGTTATATATTCTTTGAATAACAATTGAAAGTCAATTGCTTTTTAGTTCACGAAGTACGTGTTTATGTGCACACGAAACATATAAATTTTTTACTATCGTCATCATTTTACCAACTTAACGCTATTTAAATGAATGATAATTAAATTTAAATAGCATAATAAATATATAAAAAAATCCAGTAGCACTCAACTCAAATGAAATCACGAAATGCTAATCCGAAGCGAATTGTATTTACATATATCATCATGATTTATTGCAAGTCAACATTTGACATTATCATCGTAAATAACATATTTTGCAATGAGATTTTTTTGTATGTTTTTCCAGTCAATCGTAGAACTGAAATAAATATTCTATTTGATACTGAAAAAAATGAGATGCATTTAATTTAATGATAATTGTTCAATAACCCATATTAATATCCCTTGACACAATAAAAACAATTGTACAACAAAGGTATCATCACGTATAACTTAATATTCTGTTAATAACTAATTGCATATATATTACATTGTCTTTAACTATAATGCTTATAGTAGTACACAAGTTAACTTTAACAATGAATGCATTTTGGGTGTCCGTTCCACAACAATGATCCATGAAATAAATACATGGACACAAAACCAACCACGCATCATAATAATATATTCATCATCTTATGATTTTGCCTTTTAATTTTAATAGTTTTAATATCTGCATTTTCATGATAACATTATTAACTTTTTGAGTTCCTCGTCTTTATCTTTCTTTGTTAATAAATATTTCGGTTAAATAGTGGAAAATATTTTAGAAATTCTCAAAACTTACAGTCGAAGAATATTATAATTTGGTTAATTTGTATGGATAACATTTAAATGTTCCGAATCACAATTTCAATAGACGGAAAGGAAATTCATCTTCAGTCACTGTTAAGCCACAGTAGCGAAAGGGTCTAGAAAAATAATCTATTTGTATCTCAACGAAATCATGGCACCACTTTTGCGTTTGGTAAGATATATCTTTAATTTTGACCCATGACTCTATGACCCCTGCCTTTGTCTTACTACAATTGTTCATTGTTCTATAACCTTTGGCGCAGATTGCTTTCAACGTCCTTTGTCTACTCATTGCCGGAGTGAATGGATGTGCACCTCTTCCAAATCGACAGATTGAAATTTTAAATCCAAATACCAACAACGCAGGCCACAGAGGAAGAATTGCCACAACCCCTATTTCCATTACAACGGGTTTTCCCCATGAAGATACTCAGGAAGTGCCAGCCAATGGACATGCAACTTTTGTGGGATATAATGCTCCACAACCTAATTACAATAATCAAAACCAAATACCATCAACTTTATTCAGGACTGATGATAGAAGACCTGCCATATCAACATCTAGACGTCCTCTCGTCTCCTCTGGTGTCTTCCATCATTCTGTAAATACATAACCATATGTGGACATTATAATGACATATTTTGATGAAAGTATAATATGCTTGTTTTTTTTAATTTGATTTGATTTCAGGTGCGAAACGTTTCATCCATCGTAGTATCACCTCGAGGATTAAATAATCCAAATCAAAATCCAGGTTATTATTACGACAACTATGACAGTCCCCTTTCAACAGAGAATCAATTCTGTCCTCCACAAAATCCTCAAGCAAATAAAGCTCTAGTCACTGAATTTTACCAGAGGACATTCGGGGATAAGAATTTAGAGGGATTGGAAAGATATTTAAGGGTTGATTATATTCAGCATAATCCTCTTGTCGCAGATGGGATTAAAGGATTTAGAGAATTCCTTCTTGTAAGTCACTTAACTTTAATTTTTATTTAAGCCCAGAAGAGATATTAATTTTTAATTATTGTAATTCAACAGAGTCCGTTGATACGAAACCAACCGAAATCAAAGATAGATATCCGAAGAGTGTCCGCAGAAGATGATCTCGTTTGGGTTCATGTGAAACTAGTAATAGCTTCAAAGAACTATGCAGTCGTTGACATCTTCCGTATTCAATGCGGATTGATTGCTGAGCATTGGGACGTCATACAAGAAATGACTCAAAGGATTTTAAGAACGGCGAAAAATTCCCATCCATTCTTCTAATTATATTTATTTATTTATCTCAATGGGTAAACGTTAATTAGGAAAGTAATCTTCTAGAGATATAATATCATGTGATAATTATTTTATTCAATTCTCAAGTCAAGTTTGATATTTTTTACCATAAATTACAGTATACAAAGTACTATATAAGAATTACATTAGTCAGCGGTGTCAGCACTACTTTTAGTTAGATTTTAAACTTACATTAGTAAATGGCACGATATGTAATCTTAATCCTATGTAAAATTTATATCTATTAATAGAATTTAACGGGAATAAAACTCTTGAGCTGTGATTTTGAATGTGAATTTGACTCCTCATTTTCTTCTATTGTAAGAATTGCGATCAATTTTAACATTTATCCAGTGTTCATAATTTACAACTCTTGTAAAAACAGCGTAATGTTGATCACTGCATCCGGTGCCTGTGGTTTTGGGCACTCCTGCTGATACTATTCCATGAACTTTGTATTTATTTTGAGATGGAAATACCAGACCCCCGCCACTGGAATTTACATACATTATTAAATAAATTATTCAAATCCATTATAATTATTCATTTCCATAAATGAAATTATATACCTATCTCCATCACATGCAGAAGTTCCATTTTGATATCCTGCACAAAATGTACTTGGCCTAACAAGAGTACTAAAAGTTGGAGAAGAATCTTTACAAACTCCAGAAGCAACTACGGGAATCTGAGCTTCTTGCAATTCATTTATAAATTTTCCTCCAGATGTACGACCCCAGCCAACAAGACGACCTAATGTACCTGTAGACAGCTCATATGCGTCGTCACTTGATGGGAGACATACTGGTCGCACATAATCTGATAGTTGTACAGGCTGAGAATATAAATTAAAGATTTGTATTTGAATAGCTTTACACCATATGTTGTATGTCGACAGTATAATTTGGCGTCATTTTGGATAACTTACAGTTTCCAAGAATATTATTGCAATATCATTATACAAATCATAATGATTATAGTCTTCGTGAACTTCAATCTTTCTAACTTTTATTATTTGTTGTTCGGATTCTTTAACTTCAATATTTCGGAGAAATTTCCCAGCAGCAACGATAATTCCTTTTGTTGATAACTTGTTGCTGGTTAATTTTTGTGTGACACAATGAGCCGCTAATTGTAGTAAAATCAAGATTGTCATCAATTATCATAAGCATCATTTAATTTTGATGGTGATTATAGAATATCGAACCTGTCAACACAGCCGTAGGACTTATAAGACTTCCACCACATTGTAGCGCCCATTTCTTAGAATTTGGAGGATCTTCTTGATAAAGTCCCATGTGCCAAGGCCATTTCCCTTCTCTTGAAGTAATTCCACCAGTAACGAATGCAGATGTCTCACCGCTTACTCCACAATCAATATTACAAGAGAAAGACGACCTTCGAGGTGACCATTGACCATTTGTACATTCTCGAGTAGTTGATTTTGTAAAACCGCCGGATTGAGAGAAATACCTTCTACATCTAAAAAATATTAAATAAATCAGTGCGTTCGAAGGCCAAACGTCAAATTTATAACTGAAATTATAAATTAAAATACTTGTAAATCGCAGTCGAATGATGTGGCACTGGTTCAGTACAGCTCACAGGTTTTCCATATTGAGTTTCACATGTAATCATAAATCCTAAATTGAGATCTTCGTGAATAGGGCGACAATATCCAGAGGGAATGTTTTTTGACGTTGTTCTTTCTGTTTGTGTTTGCGGATGAGATGGTGCTCTTGTTTGTTGTGTTGTTGGTCTTCGTGTTGTTTCCAGAAATTGAGTCGTAGGGCGTCTTGATGAACTTAAACTGGATGCCTGAGTATTACTTGGTCTTCTTGTTACAAGTTGTGGGGGTCTTCTTTTAGTACAGGCTTCTTCAGATTCATCAAATCCACCTTTGGAAGGGAGCAACATTAAATTTAAGATTAGAACAACATCAAATGGTAGAATATGGTAGGTCTTCGGACATATTACCCCAACAATCAGCAACGCCATTGCAAACTTTATCCTTTGCAATACATCCGTATCGACATTGATATTCAAATTGTGGACTACATTGCATAAAAATAAACAATTAAAACTAATGAAACAATAAACACACAACAAGTAGACATACTCGCAATCATTTTTTACAGTCAATCTGGAACAATCCCATTGATGAGTACCTTTACATAAAATTTATTAGTTAATTAATCATTTTTACAATATTTTAATTTTAATTAATATCAATACCTCTCTCATCTTCTCCACCAGGACAATCCGATCTTCCTTAAATGGCAAAACACAATATATTATTATTAATTTTAAATCCCGATTAATTTGACAGGTATTTAAATAATACAATTACACACCATTGCACAACTTCTCAATGGCCAAACATTTCGATCCGTCAGAACATCTGAACTGATTGATTCTGCATGCATTTCTTATCTTTGTTTGACCCTCAGTTGAATCAGCTATACGACCCCAACATAAAATTCATTGTATAGTAATTATAATTAGTTTCCTAATAAGTATATACTCACCAATTAATAATACAGCTAGAGCCAAAAGGATTGATGAAGAAACAAATGTCCTTTTGATCATAAAATAATGATTCCTCATCTTTACATTAAAATGGTTAAAAATAATCACTTTCAAATCTTAATCCCTATATTATAGATGACGAATGAATAAAATTCTCAGAGGCAGAATATAAAACGGAGATAATAATTATATTAATAATATGATGCTTGGTTTATTCTCCCGTGATATAGCTGCTATATGAGCTCTATAATTACTGTATAAATTTTAATTCAGGTTTCAGTTCAGGCCAGGCAAGGAAAACGAAAACAGTTAATTTGCATATGCATATAACACAAAGAAAAGGATTTTATATTCATTTCATATATATTGTATAGATTAAGAAAACAATGTGGTATGGAATTGCTAAAAAAGTGGTTCGGAGGACCCATTATCATCTTAAGACATAGGATCTTATGGAGTTAAGAATATTGGGATTTCATGCATTTTCTGGTGGACAAGGTTAAGATCTGCCAAAAGGGGCAGAAAAACTGGTCATTTAATATGAACATGAAGCCAAATCTAATCTAAAATCTACTAATCAACATCATCGACTGGTTCTCACTACAGCAGAAATAAGTCTTCCTTATTTCAGTCAAGAAATTAAAAATTAAAATAAATAAATGCATTTAACATTTTGCATATTAATGAGTATTCTTTTTCACAGAATCCCATCGTACATTCGTACATGATGTATCTATCATGTGCATTCTAGAATAGTACAAGATGTAGGGCAGGAAGAATGAAAAATCTGCTCATATCCATATATTTTAGAATTTAGGATGGAGGATGGAAGCGGAAGCTGGAACAAATGAAATACGATGCATGAATATCACAGTAACAATGGCGACCCAAAGGAACAATGAGGATGATCATCTAAATGCTCAACAATAACCATAAAAGCAATCAGAAGAATTTTTTGACGTTGAGTGCCCCATCCAAAATAAATTATCATATTATAATCTCATCCGTCAAACATTAAAGCAGTGACGACAGACGTGACGACAGACGTGACGACAGACGTGACGACAGACGGTTGCGATCCCAATGGCGGATTCCGGAATACAAAGTCCTACCACCACCACCACCGAATCATTGGGTGAAAGCAAATCTCAAACATCTTCAAAAGTTGCTAAAGAACCGGTAAATGTCTGGATAATCAGTACAATGATAATTTTAAATGTATTGTTCATTAGCATTTAATGATTACAGACTACAAGTCATCCCCCAACAGTAGTCAGTTCACCAGGAGGAAGAGGCGGGTGTGTATCTGCATGGTTCAAGGAACATTGGAAATTATTTGGAATCGTCATAACCCTTGCTGTCATACTCATTGTAACTATATCCGTTGTTGCACATCTATTGACTCGTTGCAATTCCACCCCTGATGAAAATGAGAAGATTGTCGATGACATGTTGAAGCAAGTGTATATACATCATGATTTTAGCAACTTGGAGAAGTACTTTGGAAAAGAAGGGTACAATGAATTTGTTATACATAGTAATATTATGGGCAATGGAACTGGAAAACTTCAGGACTTTCGGAATTATCTTAAGGTAATAATTTAATTAGTAATTAAATTATAATAACTTTTAATATCCCTCTGTCTCTAATAAAATAGGCAAGATTCCCAGCTGGAACTAAAACTCCGAAAGGAGAACTCCCTAAATACGTCAATAAAACCAGTACTGAGGATCTTGTAATTTTCTTCTACAAAAATGGAACTGGAAATGATGAACAAGCTATTATAGATATGTTCAGAATTCAGTGTCGAAAAATTGCTGAATATTGGAGTGTTGTTCAGAATATAAGTGGCACGATAGATTCTATCAAGGAAACTTTAAACAATACTAACTACACCCATCCACATCCATTCTTCCGTAATAAAAATGATAGAGAGAAGGTCGACCCTTGCAAGGGGCATGAAATTGGAAAAGGATGGCATAAGGAACAAGTCAACAAATTATACCAGAACATGTTCACTGATTTAAATTTTGCAAATATTGATAAGCTGTGGGTTCAAGACGATCTTATTCAACATGATCCATGGATTCAAGATGGTTTTCAAGCTTTCAATGACTCCCTCCCAGTGAGTCACTGTTTATTATTAAGTAAATTTTATTAATTAATTATTATGACCCCCTCCCTGTAGAGCATGATGAAATTATTTCAAATCGAGATGGATAATAAAACAAAAAAGGCAACAACTCCATTCGAATTCGCAAATATTGTCGAGGACAAGGACAATGGGCGTATGATTTGGACTCTTTTTGTAACGAAAAACAAAACCATGATTGCGGAAATCTTTCGAATAGATTGTATAAAGATTGTTGAGCATTTTATTGTTGTTGAGCATGAAGTCAAAATGAAGAATGGTACTCAACCAAATGCCAACACAACCAACTCAACTAAGTAATCCTATTGATTATTGATAAGAAAACAAGAAATTCAAATTCATTGTGTTAAATGTCAATTGTGATAAGGATAGAACCAAACCAAAATCAAAATCTAAAGCTATCATTATAGTAAAATGTAACTTATTACTTCTAAATGTCTTTTTATGCTAGAAAATTCTTTAAAACCTTTGTCAAATTATTTGATGTATGGGAAACTATATTTTTGTAATAAACATAATATATCATTTGCCAGCAGTTTAGTGGTAGTGCTTTATTTTCATGTGCTTAAATAAAAGTAAATTTTCATTTGGAGTAGCAATACCTAATTCTGCTTTGTAATATGACATTGTACAAGGGAGAATTATTAATGTCATAGAATCCAGGATGGATAGCAGACAATTTCCATTGCAAATTCACCATCATCCCCCTAACCGAAAATTCAAATTAAAACAATGAGTCTTTAAATCTACTCTACATTATATGATTCCTTGGCCTATCCGTCTAGGTCAAGGCAGGTGAAGGGTTACCCAACTCTGCGTCTAGGTCCAGTCCAGTGTTGTAATGGGGAATTCTGGTATTGAAAGTCCTCTGACAACAGGTTCTAATTTTAGTAGCAATGTATCAAAACCAACAAGTAATACTATGCCGGTAAGTCGCAAGTACTGAATTTAAATAATTCCTAACAACTATCAATTAATTTCCCATGCTCATCCATAAATCTTCTGTAACTATTACATGTCTGCTTAGACACAACCTTCATCAACAACAACATCCAACCCCATTGCTAATAATACTAGGACTTGGTTTGCCAGTAATTGGAAATGGTTAGCCCTTGGGATTGGAACAACTTTAGTTGTAAGCGCGATCATTCTAGGCATTGTCTTAGGTTTAAGACCATGGGAAAAGGGAAATGAAAATAATTCTACTACTACCCCTAAGGAAGATCTCCAGTTCCTCCAGACAACTACTGAGGATCCTACAGATAAAGATTGTCCCCAACTTAAAAGAACCACAGCCAAGGAAAATATGAAAATTGTTAAAGAATTGTATCAATCTGTGTTTGGAGATAAGATTTTCACAGGGGTTGATAAATACATTCATGAAGATTTAATCCAACATACTCCTTGGGTTGCCGATGGACTAAAAGCCTTTGTCGATTATCTTCCAGTATGTAATCCATTGGAAAAACACTAATCAGTCTGAGAATCTGAATCTATCTATTGATTTTATCTATTTTTAAAATTTAAATAGCAAGCCGTTGATCCAAATTCTCCAAAGAAAATTATGAAATATGAACATGAAGCTGCTGAAAAAGATCTCGTTTGGCTTCACATCAATGCTAATCCATACGGCGTAATTGACATCTATCGAATAAAATGCGGAAAAATCGCAGAACATTGGGATGTTTTAGAGAATCAAGTAGAAACACTTGAAAGTATTAAAAGTAATAATCAGAAAATTTATCCACATCCATTCTTTGGCGATGTAAAAATGCCTGATAGTGCAAATTGTCGAAAAACAACGCCAAAAGAGAATATCAACATTGTAAGGGAAATGTATCAAAAAGCATTTGGAGATCAGATTAATGACGATTCATTAAATGCATTTATTCGAGAGGATTATGTTCAACATAATCCATGGTATCCTGATGGACTCCAGGCATTCAAGACTGCTCTTCCAGTAATTGAATGGTTATTATAATGAATATCTTAATTACAAATTAATTCCATTTCATTACAATGATAGGATATTTGGACATTAAACCCTACTCTTGTTAAAGGATCAAAGATAAACTTTAAAAGAATATCTTCAGACAATGGTTTCGTGTGGCTCCATAAGACAATGGGAACTCAACTAGTAGTAGCTGAAATTTTTAGGATACAATGCGGTTTGATTGCTGAGCATTGGGATATTATACAGAATATGACGGAAACACTGAACAAATATGGAAGTAAAAATCCACATCCATTCTTCTAAAGGGATAGAAATCATACAATAATAATAAATAGTACAAGGAATCACTCTAAATGATGATAATAAAAATTCGTACGAACTCATCATTGAAAGAAAGTTTTATTTTGACGTGTATACAATTCAGGGTGCATGCTTATTAGAAAAAATGTCTTTGGCGAAAAATCTAACTTGGCGCAAGTCGCAGAGGTCCTTAAAGGTGTCGAAAAATGTTGTCAAGCAACATTTTTGATTTTCATTGAAATGGGAACATATCGACAAAAGTACTTTGTGCCTTGGAAGACGATTGGTGATCAGTTGAATGTAAACCGCATACTCACGATGGAAGAATTAAGGAAGATTCACTGACAAATCCTGGGTGTACTTTCTTCATGCACTACTATTAACGAATTCGGAAAATATGACAAGGAAATCTAAAGCTGCTAATGACACTACATCAAACATCTCCGCTGATAATTCCGGTTCCGGCAGCACATCCGGCAGTTCTATTACTGGTAAATACCAGCCTTAACCTTATTCTAAAGGGAGAGTAAAAGCCTATGTTTAACTTGTCTAATTCATTCTAATCTTAAGTCGATTATCTAATTTACCTATAAAGATGATGGCAGCAATGAATCCTGTACGCAATGTTTTTGCTGTGACTTATGGCCACCAGAAAGACCCCAGCATCATCCACACTCACAGCTAAATCCTCTTCAAGCAGGACCCATGGGGGCTATTAATGTACAACATCGTCATCATCACCTTCAGAAAAAAGATGTAGAAGTACGGCCAGGCTGTTGTCGATGTAGTCACAGAGTAAAGAATTGTTGTCGGTTAATTATGATATGCTTTGGAGTACTTGTAATCATCGCCATTGTAGTCGTTGTAATTTATTTCGTTGTTGATTCGCAAAATAAAACACAGGCTAGACTTGAATCAGACTGCAACAATAAGAATGGGACATTTGTTGGAGGGGAATGTCGTAGGAAAACTCAACGACAAACCACGTCTCCAAAGACTATATAACGATCGACTCAAGAAATTGATGTTACATCAACCCACGATCAACCAAGTCTGATTATGGCTATGATTAATATAATATACAAATAACAGTATAAATTATAAATGTTTTATAAATTAAGTTTAGGAATTTTTATAAAAATAGTTTAAAATTGAAATATTAAAAGTAGAAAATGTTCATCGTCATGATCCAGAATTGCATATACATTTTATTGTCCCAATTAAAGCTACATTGTTATTGTTACTTTCCATAAATTCAAGGCGGTGGACGATGTATCTTTTGATCTTCTTGTTCTAAAATTGTTCATTCGCATTCGTGCCAGTTATTGCCAAGGGTTTCATTACATCTTTTACCATTAAACTCGACTGAAAGCAAAACGACGACGATTTCATAGTTGTATTCTCATCGTAATTTATAATTCGTCCATGTTTTTGTCAAAATTCCAGCGCGTTTCCAATTAGCAGCAATAATGGGCTCAACAAAAAGGAGACGTTGAATTGAAATGTAATCCAGTCCTCAATATCTTATAGATGTCTTACACCAAATCCAAAACATATTTTAATCAGCATCAAGACAGTGACATTCCACGAATACTTTTCAGTACTTTTAAATTTAAAATTATATATTTAATCTCTGAGAAATAATTATTTATAATTCTAATTAAGTTAAAATTAATATAAAGGTGGTCGCCATTATCCCCAAATCACAAGTAATCTCGCTTTCCGTGGAATCATCCCTAGAGGAAAAACATCATCATCAACATCATCATCATCTGCCCCTTTACCTTTAATACTTGTGAACGACGCTGCATCAACCACAAGTCACGGCTACGAAGAATCTCACGCTCCAGTTTCAGAAGTTTGGAAAAAAATTCAAGAAGAAAGAAATAAACACGCAAAATTCTTGGCAAAAATCGACGCCACTGAATCAAGAGCTTTGCATGCACGACTTGTCAATCCAAGTATTGTTGGATTAAAATTAGAAATGAGTACTACGGACACTACTGCTCCTCCCGAACAATTTAAGGGTGGAGATAAATTGGAGGCAAGGGCTTACCAACATGAAGTGAAGGAACCCCCAAAGAATCTTATGGTTGGTGGTATTCCTTGGCAGAAAAAAGAGGGCTATAATCCAGAACAGGAAAGACAAAATGTTTTTGGACTTTTTAAAATGGTTTGTAATTTTAAAGAAAATCAAATGTCGTCGTAATTGTTGCATATTCTTTCTATGCTCTAAAGTTTATTTATTATTATTATGTAGACCGGAGGATCAGTGCCAGAGACGCCAAGATTGTCCTCTGAAGACAAATTAATTCTAAAACAGAAAAAAACCAAAAAGAATAAGAAAGGTAATCAACAACAAAATGTGGAATTTGGGGCTACCGAAAGTCTTTTCCGATATGAGAAAGGAACTGTTCCCAGTACACCCTTACCTGAAGGTCTACAAAAGGTCACTAAATCTCCATTTTCTCACGTATCACCAAGAGTAGACACGGGTAAAATGAAATATCATCATGCCATTATTTTTTGAAATTATTATCCAATTATTGTATGAATATAAATCAAAGGTTTGACTACAACACGAAAAACTACCGAGAAATATACCCGTGATGGTGTTCCAATAATAGATCGCCCTCATCATCCCTTAACAATTGGATCCCGTCTTCCAAAAAATTTTAATACCAAAGTTCATATGCCTTATGATAATTTTAAATCCCAAAGGGCTAAACAGATTGATGAAGTCACAGCAAGATTATATCCTGGACCTTTACCAGTACAATTGATTCACAAAGCATCAGCACCTAAGAACAAAGGGGCTGTTCCAAATACAAATCCTACAACTACTACTACAGGTATTAAAATCCCTCCTGTTATTAACATCAAGAATCTCCCACCTGTGGAACATCGCACTATTGGAAATTATGGGTATATCATAATAAAATATTTGTCTCTAAGAAGTCATTCTAAAATTCAAATATTCTTAAACAGGACTTATGGATCATATTACAATCATCATTCTGGTCAAATAGAAACACTTCTCCAAGCTCCAAAATACCCTACAAATCTAGACGATCCTCAAATGTCTGCCATTTCATTCCGTCAAGATTTTATAATGGAATCATCAAATCGTAAATTAGGTTTTGGGGCATATAATAAACGTGGTAGCAATGGAAAAACACATTTCCAAGATGTTGTCAATAAACAAAATGCACAACAAAGAGAAAATAATGATCTTCAAGCAGGAAAACAACAACAACAAAGAAGATATCGTCCAGTTCAATTACTTCCACTTCATGTTCCTGGACCAAAACATGATAATATTTACATTACAAAATACAAAGGAGGGGATTCAGATGGAGAGAAAGAAAGTGATGATGATATGGCGACAATTGCTCCTCCACCTCCTGCGCCCGGTACTCCGTATCTTTCTAAAGGCGTCATTCCTGAAGCAATAACATCCCGTCCATCTACAGCCGCATCAAAAAGTGTCAGAAATGTCCGCAAAGGCAAAACGAAGAATTGATTGCTAATAGTGAATTGATAAATACTGATTTTGCTGGGGGGACAAATACTAACATTTCACAAGAAATTATATAAATATAAAAGTAACACGAGAAATAAATTGAAATTATGCTAATGTATTTTAATTCATTTTGTTAGAAATTGTCTACAAATATTTGTAAATTGTTCATTTGATTTCTCCTTCCATATTTGTCGTAAAAGTGTCCATCCTCTATCTGCAGTTGTGAGAACATATTTATTCTCAGGATCTTCAGAGTTGGCGTAAGCACCCATTACTAAACTCTTGGAAAGACGACATGAAACAAGAATCTGTATTGAAAATGAAAGTCATTCAATTTTCCAAAACAAATCAAATACATTTTATATTAGTATAGAAAATTACCCTAAGAAGTTCCAACTCTTTGTCAGGGACGTTTCTAACGGTAGAATATCCCGCAACGACATGTCCTGCTGCTTCAAAAGGGTCGACAATTTTACAACGAACGGATTCAAGCATCATGTAGCATATTGTTATGGCCAGTTCAAAGACATAGGGTCCCACATGAGCATCACCGAAATCAATCACACCTGCTATCTCATAGTCTTCGCCATCGCCCTTCTTTACGCCAATAATATTTTGCTCGTTGAAATCCCCGTGAATGATTCCTATTGTTTTAGTATTTAATTTAATCATTATGGAATTAAATTGGGCGTCATTATATTTTATACCTTTCTCAAGTGTATGAACTAATGGAGCAACAGTAGTTCTATAAGCATTCAATACACTTTGGACCATTTTAAAGCGTTCCTCGTCATTCTGAATGACGTAAGTGAATTTTTCTACCTCTAGCGCATTGGCTAACATCCATAATGTACTGTGGGTTTCCAAAACAGGGAGTCGTAGTTCCTGTAGTACAACAGTAAATCCACCCGTTTTAATTTTAGTTATCTTTATTGTAACTGCCATTATAATTATACCTTTAAATATACATCCATCCGTGCAATATAAGCACCCGATTCACATAAAAGTGAAGGCCCAATTGGTATTTGAAATAGAATTGTACCCTCAACAAATGTCAGGAGACGGATTAAATGCACTGAATCCTCAGCGGATGGATTGTCTTTAATTGTAATTAATAAAATGTAACCCAATTATAAACTTACAAAAGTCCTTACCATTAACTTCGGCATTGTCTTTGGGAATAGTGACGAGGGAGAATGTATTTCCTTGCAATGTCTTTTGTGGAATTGGACATTTTATCCCCTTCTTATCTGCAGAGCATAGATAAGCATAAGATACAACTCGAATAAGCAAACGTTTTGTTGAATTAATATTATTAAACATTGAATCTAACTCAAGTAAAATTACTAAATTATCATAGTTTTTAAAATAATGGCGTCAAAGTAAAACCCTTCTATTGCTTTCCATCCCCCGATTTTTAAATTCAAATTATATAATAGTCGCAAATGTTACAAAGCGCGTTATTACTGTTAGGCTAATTTTTTTAATTGAAACTACTGGAACAATTGCTCTTTCGAAAAAATTATAGAGGACGTGGATAATGCTAGTTGCAGAGTTGGAAGGTTCTATTGGTGTCCATTCCCTGTTTTTTTAAATCAAACTTGGAAATATACTTTACCCAAAAGGAACATCATTTCGTGCTCTGCCTCTACATGACCCGGTTTCTTAGAATCCATTGAATTCAGAACTTTTAAAGTGTACTTTTTGATCTTGGCATCTGAATTACTAGCACTTAAGTTTGGGTTAGATCCTTCTCCTTCAAGTACCTTTAATTTAAATAAAATCGATATTACAATTATATTGATATGTTTTATAAAAAAAAATACCTCAACATAATAGTTTTTATCATCATAACTATTAAGTTCCTTTATATTGATCACTTTATATCCAAAATATTTATAAATAAGCTCCTTAGCTTGATTTAAGTTCATGATGGGTCGAATAGTTTGACCTGGTTGTAATGTTACTTTATCAATGTCACTCATTTTTTTTATTTCAAATATAATACTATATATTTGTTCTGGGTATAATATTTCTTATTTTTTAGTGCATTAATTTAATGTACAGAAAATCTAAAATAATCCGTAGAATATGAACCAAAAACCGAATGAAAAATGGCACTGCTTACAATTGAACCCAATTAAAAAGAGAACACTTGAAATTGAAACTAATTAATTTCAAGTTGTCAACTTTTATATATGTCTGTGAATATTATAAAAACCCATCTGATATATATATATTTATATCTGTAGTTTAGTTATATTATTATAGTATCAGAGTTTAGAATCAAGTGTCTGATAATCAATAAAAACAACATGTGCATTCTGTCTGTCTGTGTATATGGTTCAGTTTATACAATTCCCAAAGAGCAGATAGTCACAAAGCATGAAATTCTGATATTTGCTCAAGCGTTTCATAATAATCTTATAAAACAAATTATGAATGATATGCCCTTTGGCTATATGCCTTATTAAGCATGTAGTATTAAAATTAAACATATAGCATACATTTAAATTTAAATTAAATGATTTTTTTTAGAATTTGGGAACAAAGTTGCGCTAATTGTCAATCAAAAGAAAATCCAAGCATTCTGGCGAAACCAAATTTATTATAACGGATGCAATCTTATAAAAATATTGTGGGGTAAATAGAGATAATGAGACAAAAGGATGCATTTTTATATTTCTTGGAAAATAAAATATGAATGTTTCCCCTTAAAATTGAACCGTTCAAAAAATCCATTACAAATTCCAAGTTACTTTATATGTAAATGCTAAATTAAGCCATTAGACATTACAAATTTGCGATTAACTATCCGGAAAATAAAATGGAGCTAATTATTATACAGAAATTGACCATTGCTGTACAAATTAATAGGCTTTTAATGGTTTTTTAGTACATGATTAACATAGCATAAACAAACAAATTATTATATAATCTAGATAAAAAACTAGAAAACAATATCCTGCTACAAAATACAAATCTTCACCTTAAATCCATTTAAGATAAGCATGAAGGGAGAATAGTAATGACAGCATAAATATGAATTTATGGAAGCATGAAGCGGTTTAAACTTGATGATTCAACGCCCTCACTTATTATTCTTTTAACATTAATCACAATTAGCAATGCATTTATCCCCATACGTAGTAGGAAGTAAAGTAAATGACTTTAATTTGTCTAACTACATGATCAATTATGTTTCTCTTAATCCCAATTAGTTTCTTAAAATTATTCCCTAAAATAAGAGAAAAAATGTTTCGCTTTCTTTCCTCAAAATTCTATAAATAAAAGCCATCAACTACTTCCCCCTTTTAATCTTCAAATAGTTGTGATCCTCATCACATCCTTTATAGTGAATGATTAAAAAAAACATCAAATATGTCGACCTCAACAATTGTGGTGTTTGCGACAGTTTTCATAATCTTTGCATACGCTGCCCCATCAAACATGGAAGAAAAGGAACCACTCCTTGCAATTGAATCGAATCGTGTGAATCGTGCCATAGCGCCATCCCCAACTCAAGCATCAAATACGGTCGTTGATTCAGGGGCCAGTTCCTTAATCCAAGCTCTTGCCCTTATCCAAAGTCAGGCGCAGAAGGCTGGGATTGGTCTAAATCTAAATCCAGCAGAGGCAGGAAAACTTCCTCCAGGAGATGATATTCAAACACAAATCTTAAAACTTAAAGAACAAGCTGGACTCTATCAAATGATTAATGATATGCTCAAAGCTGAGACAATGGTACAGGCACAACCATACACTGTGGAACAAGATAAGATACAAGATGATAAGACACAAATTGTTACGCCTTCAACATCCACGACGACAACGACGACAATGGCTGCAGCTACTACAACTACCGTTGCACCATCATCTCATCGACAACGTCAGAGGAATATTCATCGTCATCATGTTCCTCTACCTGTACATCATGACGAGCATCAGGATGATGAAGAGCATCATGACCATCGGCAGGATGACGATGAGGATCACGAAAGTGACCATCATTTTCAACATCAGTATCACAGTCATAAAATACAATCACCAGTTCCTAAATCAAGATCACAGCAATATGGACGACAAATGTATAATAATAATGATTATCATCAGCAGCAGTATAATCATTGAATACCTATAATTAGTAAAGAACTGAACTGATTTAAATATATTAATTAGCATTTACCCACCAGTGAAACACTATAACACTAATAGCTAGGGATAAGTGTGTGATATCTAGTCGAATCTAAAGTAGAATAAAAATTTAAAATTCAAATATCCTGTTCATCAAAAAAGCACAATCTCACAATGTTTATGCGTACAAAAAATATTTTATTTTCCAAAATGAAGTTTTAAAAATTTACAATTCGCCAATAGTATAAGATTTCCAAATTGTCGTCGCCTTATGTCGTGGGTTTGTCGTTAAAATAAATAATTTTGATTTTTTACGATATGAATGTGCTTTTAATTTTGAATTGTTTGAGCAGTATTTTCAGTATTGAATTAACGTCCGAATCCGAATCCCAGCCCACCGCCAAGGCCACCAAGTCCTAATCCACCACCAAGTCCCAATCCTCCTCCTATGAAATTATTACATTATCAGATACTTGTTCTTATCATGGTTTTGATAAGATCTTACCATAAAGACCATAGCCTCCATAACCTCCATAGCCTTAAGAAAAAAAATAAATTAAAGAAGGCCTTAAAGATTTAATCCATTGCTATTGCTGCATAATTGGCACATTGTAAAATGTCACATTTATCATATAGCCAAATTACGCATGTTTCATAATTTCAGTCTTTGATAATTATAAACTATTCTCCCAAAAAGGACTTCAAGGTTTTTAAAACAAAAGTTTAAATTATCGTTTAAATCGTACCTCCATAGCCCCCAAGACCTAGTCCCCCTCCGTACAACCCATAGCCAAGTCCAATGCTATTTTCAGCTTGAAGAGTCTCATCCTTCTTGTTCTCTGCAGCTGGATAAGCCATTGCGGCGACAACGGCTACCACAACCAAGAAAGCGATCTGGAATTTTTAACTTCAATTGGAGATATTGTTAATTAAAATTGATTTTTATAAAGAGTTCTTTACTTACAATGAATTTGGCCATTTTGCAGTATGTTATTGTAGAAGTTGAAGATTTCTATGAAAATATGAAATGTATTCAGGATTTCTGGAAGCTTACTGATACTTTTTAAAGATTTCAAAGTGTCTTTTATACTTTGAGAATATATCCAGGAACAATAAAACAGTGATAGCTGGAGAGGGATCCAATGATCCAAAAGTCAATTTACATTTACAGGGGGTCACACTAATCGACAACAATTTAACAGCTCAAAATCCATAAAATTATAACCAAAGACGGTATTAGAAATTATTACATTGTTATTATTTTATAAAGAGCAAAAAATCTCCATATATTTTTAGCAGGATGATGATGATGGTAAGATGTAATAAGATGACAATGATCTTGGATTTTAGATGACAATTTTACTATATTAAATTGTTACGGTATCTGTACAAAATAAATACATCCAGTTTAATCCAGATACTACTATACCTAGTATAATAATGGAGATTAGTCATCCATGTCAATCTCACAGTGCATTATAAAATTATAATGGATTGTTTATTATAAATTGCCAAAAGAACTTTTAATGGAAAATGAAAAGGATGTGATTCTTTACGCATTTCCCTTTGTATTGTATTACTACTGTATTACCACAAGAGTATTGTGGCTGTTTTTCAGTGTCAGACACTTCGCATCTCATGATTCTTCTTTGTCAATTACAAATACCAAAATAAAGGGAAACAATTATCCTTGCTGTAATTTTATTGTAAATCTAATGTCATGAACTATGAAGTTGCATCGTGCATAACAAATTACAGTCCTTTTGGAAAAGAAAACATTTATTTATCTCAATATGCCCCCCATCATTGTATTTTTTATTTTAACAAGAAGAAAAGACAACTAATTAATTTATGACGAAGAGGAACTATCTCCAGAATGTCTTGATTCACTGTCAGCCTCTTCGATAAGTTCCTCGTGATCATCAATATTTCCAAGATGGCAACCAGCTGCAGAAGTACTTGGTGCAGCAGTTCTTGATCGAAGTAATTCTTTAATCCGTTCTTCGACAGAGAATCCCATGAGATCTTTCCTGAAAATAGTAATAAGCTTTTAAATTTAATTTTAAGTCTAATTATGATTAATTACCTTGTGAGAATTCCATTCACTTGATTTAATCTATCGACAACAACCAAATGTCTGAGACCCATTGCAGTAAACATCATGTAAGTTCTTCGAAGACAGAAATCGGTGGCCACAGAAGGCGCAGATACATTGGTGTATGGGAGAAGATTAACGTAGATATTCTTGTAGAAGATATTGGTGCAATATTTATTGAGAATATTGTTGGCTTCTCCGATATTCTTTAGTTTGGTGGAACTGTACTGTAAATCAGTAGAAAAACTATGACGCAAATAAATGACGACATACAAGTATGACCTATGACATACCTCAGGATAAGAGATCCTCAGCTTATCCATATTCTCCTTATCAATTTCCCTAGTCTCAAACCTCTCAGTCTTTGTCAACAAAATGGTCAACTCAAGTCTTGTAATTATACCAAGATAAGTTCGATTTCCAGTCCTGACAACTGGAAATGCTCCATGATTATTATCCAGCAGTAAATTGGCCAATTTTTTAACAGATTCCTTTGCATTGACCGTTTGAACATTTGATTTCATTACATTTGAAGAGGTAAAAAGTTCTAAACTTATCTTCTCCCCTCTATCATTGTAAATTGTTAAATCTGGTTCCAGATAAGGTATACATTTTATTTCCAATATGGAATGATATAGGGAATGAGTGAATAGATCTCCTATGAATTTTGATAACATCACGCAAACCATTATTAGAAGACACATGTTTATGTCGTTTGTCATTTCAATCTATGGAATTTCAACATTTCAATCACTTTTTACATGTTTTTGAGAGACTTTTCTTAATATAAAGACAAAAGATAAGATAACGTACCATCATAACAACGGAAGTAATTGGAAGCCTGGAAGTTCCAGATAAGAAGGATGCTGCCCCCAATAAAGCAAATGCTCCTGGATCAACCCAATCCCAATTGGAATCCAATGTTATATTCTTATATTCTAAGATTGATATGGAAGCTTCTCCAATTATCCTTCCGTAAAGAGCACCAATTGCTCTGGCATAATGATAATGATACATGATTAGTTGATTAGATAATCGATGGCTTAGAAATCGATAACTTACAGTTGATGCACAAGTAATCCACAAGATAAACTTGCCATAGAAGTCCAACAGGATCCAATCCATATGAATGCCATACAGGTTGAAAGAACAGGGATTCCAAAAAGAGATGGAGTTTTTCTTGAAAATAGATTTCGAATCATTTGTTCCCATGATGTCATCAGAAGGGATGCCCCTAATAGGAATAATTATTATTTTAAGTAACACAGGTATTTCATTTTGTTATACTACGGCTATAATACATCTGTACTTTAAACTTAAAATTCATTTGATTTCGTCATCATTATATAGTTTTCTTTTCCTTGAGTATTGTAAAACAAAGTAAAAATACACGACTTATCTCACACCTTTCTACAAAATTAATTTTACCCAATATCCAGATTATTGGTCGCTCAAATAATTTTTCAGAATAGCATGTCATAAGATTAAACAATATATTGGAATATTTCTATCTTATATTCCAATTAATTGTTCCATTTAGAATTCAAATAATTAAGAATGTATATTCTAACATTCACGATGTTCTCCTTCTTGCCGTATTTTTCCATCCTCAGAGATTGAAGAATTCATTTCCATTTCACATCTGAATCCTTCCAACGCCAAAGAACTCATTCCATGATTTGATTCACTTTGTTCTTGTTCATTGATTGTTTTTTTACAATGGAATATTGGGAGAACAAGAGCAATCACAGTTGAACACATTAGCTAACAAATTAAATAACACCATTTAATTACTATAATTATCCTTAATTTTATCCACAGTAAATAAATTAAGAGATTCATATCCTACCGTGATTAAAATGACTTCCAACAACTTGATAATATTCATCACCTCTTGTGATTTAAAATATGAGAGAAATCTTCTTCGTAATTTCGCCAATTTTAAATGTATAAATATGAATGCAGCTCCGAGGAATCCCCCCATTGCACCAATAATTAATGCGGGGAGAAACACAAGAAGACTTAACTTCAGTGGTACCTTCATCTAAATCCGGTGGATAATTTTAATTTTAAAAATATTCATTTCAATTGTGGAATACTTACGTCAAAAAGAGCAGATTCAGATAATTGGAATATTTTCCGGTCATTTTCAAAACTTCTAAGGAATTCTGTCGTACTTCGTGCTAATATGCAGCAGACAAATGTTCTCCAAGTTTGTCTTCTTGACCAATGAGAGGATATCTCTTCCATTGCAAAGGTCAAACCTATTTAAAAATTACAGCTACTTAAGGGGGGGGGGTTCATTCATGGGGACTTAATTATCATATTTTTGTCATACCACTAATTGGGGAACTAAAAGCAGCAGCAACACCACTCGCAGCACCAACACAAATCAATGAATATCTTTCTTGACAATCTCTGTAACGACATAATCTCCCAAGACATTTCACCCCAACACCCCCACATCCAATCATATTGGAAATACTAATGGGTTTAGCCATACATGCCCCAACCATACCCCCTATATGGATCATTGGACCCTCGAATCCAACGGGGAGTTTACTTATCACTGTGAACATTACAGATATGGTTTTACACACAAGCGTTTTGAAACTTAGAACATTTCGTACCTATAAAAGATATTATGAGATATGAATAAATTATTATTATCATTTAGAGGGTCATTTACGCCATAGTTTATTATAACTTACGACACATCCATTAAGAATGCCTATGATCTCTGGAAGTCCAGAGCCAGCAGCAAAAGGACAAGCATAAATGACGACAAGAGCAGATACAGAACTAAATCCAACGCTTGTCAATGTATAATAGAACCAAAAATAAAGTAAATCTCCAGACTATAAGTTAAAAAACGAATTTAAATGTATTAAATTTAAATAGTGAATTAAAATTAATAAGAATACCTCAAAAGTAGCTCTAACAATTGGAATGTAAACAATGAGAAACTTTTCACAGACAAGTCGCATAAGAAATGCAATAGTCCCCGTAATTAATGCCACGAGGGATATAATTACCCAGGATTCTATCGCACGTCTAAAAATGATATTTAGTAAATTTTAAACAGACATGATTAATAAAAATTTCCCAACCTGGGTCCTTCAGCAGCCAACCATTTACGGTAGACTTGACTATGTGATGGAAGTATAGCAGCACTTTCATACGTCTCCAGAATTCTAAGTTCATCGTCTGTAAATTGATGTTTGGCTTTGCGTGGTTGGAAATCTCGACCCTTAAATTAAATGTAAAGCCCCCAAGGGTTTTAAATTTGAATTGTAAATTTTAATTTTAAATCCCCCTTACTTTTTTGAAAAATCTGAACTTATCATCTTTGGGTTGAATTGAAAGAGCATCACTGGGCTGATTGGGTAGAGATACAGCATATTCACTTAGAGATCGACGTGATGCTAATTCAAAATTGAAAGTTCAATTTTCGACACTAATTTTGAACATTTTTGTGTTTTATACCAAAAGTCTGCCTCCTTCGGATTAAATCTTCTGCATCGATAATGCTTCCCATGTCTTTTACATTGATCTAGTTGGACTTGAACTTGGATACTGAATAGAATCAGAGGATTTTTTGGTCCCGTAAAAGATAAAGATGATGATTTCATTATGATAAGGAATAGAAAACGGATTTTAGTTGATTGATAAGCTAATACATGTTTTCTTTATTATTAAAATCAATCTCTTTATGCAAATTATGTTTAAGACAAGTCAAACTTTCATTTCATATAATTACAATAATAAAATGACTTCATAAAATTTAGATGTCAAATTTCATATATTTCTACATGTTCTTGTTCTATACAATTACTTTACAACTGTGCTAATTGAAACTATAATTTAATTCTATCATTTATAATAATTAATAATAAATCTTGTAATGCAGGTATAATAAAATATTGTAAAACACTGTTTAAATGAGTGAAGTGAATGTGATTCAATTGTTACAGATACTGTTACCATTACAGTTGCCGTATATAATTTTAATTTAATTAGAGCATTTTTCCCATATAAAAACAAAATACAAAGACGGCAATTGATATCGATACAATTAGAGTGGCCTCACACAATTTACATTTCATTGAGAAATTCCACGGTAAAGTGATATAAAAGTTACATTATTCCCATTCTTTTATATCATAATATATCTGTGCTTAACTGCCCTATTAAAGATTTTATGATTGCATTTTGCCGTTCTAAAATCCACTAATGTGATATTTAGTTTGTTATGCTTTTTTTGCCATTGATATCGATGTAAAAATGAAAAGGAGTTATTGATTTTATCAAATTTTGATTCAAATGACATATTGTTTTGAAATTCATTGTCATAAAATCATCATAAATAATAAAAATGTCCATTTCTTATATTTCAGTAAATAATGTCAAATGTCATGGTGGTTGAATCAGATTTTTAGTAGATAGATGAGAATGTCCATCGTCACATCGTCAGTCGTGCGTTTCTCCTTAAAAACCAACCTACGCAATAGATTAAACCCCGTGATCATTTAAAAGATTGTCATTAACACGTAATTGCGATTAGATGTGCGTGTCTACATAACATACTACCGGTACTATGAGGTATTACAATTACATAAACAATTCTAGACTTTAAAATTGACACCTTCGGCTCTCCTTTATGACAAAGTGAGTTGACAATGAAATCTTGCATTATAATTCATATGCAAATCATATTACGACAATTAAATGACACATTCTACTTATGATTATTATTGTTACTGTGAAATTATTGTGTAAACTTCACCGGAAATGAATCAATTTATATTCATGAATCAGACATATACCTATTCACGTCTTAATAAATTATAGGCAATTCCACATTCCCCGAATTTTACCCGTATTGGATAATAATAAATATGGAACTCGTATAATATGACAATTTTATAGAAAAATTGCCCTTAAAATATTTCCCAAGCATTCATCATTTCATTACTATGTCAATGATAAATTCTTCTTTATAAACTTAAATGCTAGTTAAACCTAATAGCAATTATGTAATTTATTATAATTAAGTTAACTTCCACTCCGTGTAGGAATGTCAACAGTTGATTTTAGATGGTGAAATAATTCCTGAAGGGTGACATTGGCCTCGCTGATACAAACTTGGAATATATTTTTATATCTCTGTGTATGATACAACTCCTCATTAATTATAAATGTAAATTATTATCATCCACATCCACACGGAATTCTATTCGAGGAGAATGCGTGTGACTATTTCACAGTTGAAAAGACCAAAGATTTAAATATTTTGTTAAAATACTTTAAGACTATTAAAAATTAAAAGTGCTCTTATTCCTTTAGCTATATGCTGCTATAAGCTATGGGAATTAACACGAGGAGAGTCTTTTATGTTGTCAATGAATGAATAATAACGATGTCGCCAACTTACGCCAAGTCAACTCAACCATCATCGCCATATATACTATGTAGTAGTACAACAATCAGCGTTAATATGTATATATGTATTAAGGTTCTCTGGTGAAGGGCCTTCTTGTTTTCTTTGTTGTTGTATCATGTTACATGTTCTGCTGATCTGAATTCCATGCACACACATAAATTAAATTCTTAATTGTAATTAAATCTTAGTTTAAAGTTAAAGACAAGTATAAAAGCTTCAAGAGTTGACTGAAAAGTTATCATTCCTTTTTCTGGATACAACAAAAAGTCTCTCCTCTCAAGAAGTAGAAGTTTTTGCCTTTCATTTTCATCAAAATGAACAAAATCATTGTAAGTTAAAGTTTTTATAAGTTTTCGGATAGAATATAAAGTAAAATTCAGAGATTTCGGTTCATTTATAATAAAAATTGTTGGGATTTATTCTATTTTACAGATTGTTTTCGTCGCAGCTTTCGTCGCTGTCGCTCTTGCAGCTCCTGCTGAAGAGACCAAGAAGGACGATTTACAAACTGCTGCAGGTGGATTTGGTTATGGAGGTTACGGCTTAGGATATGGTTTAGGAGGATTTGGGGGTTATGGTCTTGGTGGATTTGGAGGTTACGGAGGTGAGAAAATAATAATCTAGTTTAGTTTTAGATAACTGTAATTCGCATTTTGCTTTATTTGTATTTCTAATTTTAACCATTTAACCAGGATACGGCGGCGGTTATGGACTCGGAGGTTTCGGAGGTACGATTTAAACGTTTCTTAAAAACTTAGAAATCTTTTTGAGAGTCCAGTTTTAAATTATCAAAAACTAAAACTATAAAATATGAGTAACATGAGTAATTTGGCTATATGGCTAAAGAGATAATAAATGTAACATTTTGTAATGTTACAATGTCTAAATTATGCAGGAATGAACTATAGCAAAAAGCCCAAAATTCATTCCTGCATAATTTTGTAAAGTAATATGGAATTCTTTGGACTCTAACCTAAGCATTAACCTTTAACCTTGTTTTATTAATTTTTATTTTTCTTAAGGCTATGGCGGATATGGCGGATACGGCGGGTACGGTGGATTCTACGGCCGTTAAAAATTAACCCGAAGGATATAATTCAACTCAGCTATAAAGATGCAATTAATTATAATTGGAGCTAATTCGATTTCCATTAAACAAACCAAGTCCATTCAGTATTTTCAAAGAAAATTAAAAACCAGAATAATTAGAAGGATAAACGAGATCTAAATTATTTATTTATTTTTATTCCAAATTTTTATACCATAAAATTATTACCATTTTATTGTAATAATGTGTGCAATTGTTCAAAGGAATTCAAAATATATACAAATTGTAAACTACCACTAAAAAAGAAAGAGTTGTTTACTTTATTTAAAAGTTATGATACTATCAATAATATAATCAAAACATGATTTAAAATAAGTGACAGTTGTTGACACAGTTAGGGAATAAAATGTTCCAATTTTAACCTTAAGAACGGGACAAGAGACAAGGATTCTCCGAAGATTCTTGTTCTTTGTTTGACTCCATGAATTTAGAAAACTTGCAGCAATATCAAACATCTCTGCAGTGATTTGTAAAATGGCATATGAGCATGTATAGCAATCAATAACTCCAAAAGGATATGTCAATATCCCTGGGAAATCTCGAATGAATTTCTCATTAAGACTTCGTATAAGAACATATCTAAAGGGGTTTCATTAAGGATTAAAGAGTAAATTTCATCAAGGGATGGAAATACTTACCCGCATGGAATTAAAGCTGTCCAATTGATCCATTTGATAACAGCAATGGCCATTGGCGACATGGCTTCATTGAAAATATTCGTAAGTACTTGAAGTGCTCTGTAAACTTCAACTGCTTTCCCTGGTTGACGTAAATGGTCTTGAGTCATTCCCGAATCATTGTGATTACTATTTTTAGTTTAATTATTCATTGTTTAATCAAATTTTCAACAAGGATTTAAGTCTAAATTATAAATAGCTTACTGTGCTTCTTGTAACCAAAATTCAACACTGTTTGCATGAGCAACAGTGACCCATGCGATGAGTAGATAATTTGCTAGTAGTTTCCCAACAAATATGAATTCCTATGGAATATTCCATCTTGTATGTTATGAAATCTTATGGAACATGTATTCTTTACTATACATTATATAAATACCTGTGCAAGTCCTGGAATGAGCCAATACCAAGGATTTTCTTCACTATATATGTAGTGATACAGATACCACGGAGAAAAGGGAAAAGTCAGAAATAAACTACAGCTTATAAAACTAAAAGAAAAGAACATTAAATATCATCAAATAATTCAAATTAGTTAATAGTCTGGATGAAAGTCTGAACTTTCTACGGACTTTCTTCACTCACGTCTGGGTTATGTTCGTATGGATTGAAATACGTAGAAGAGCTTGACCCCCTTCAGTATAGCCTTCTGTTGTTATCAGAAACTCATCTATATAAATGATAAGCATAAATGTAGATAATGAACAAGGATAAGTACTTCCATAAGAAGTATATATGGTTTTCATACCCACAAGTTTCTTATTGATGATAAATAGATGGTTAATATAAAGACGTATTTTCTCTCTGTACAGATGCATGGTTAAATTGAGGGCAAACCCATAGCAGTACCAAAGAGCAGCGAAACAATTCATGAAATAAGGTCGATAGCTTCCTTCTTCATCAAGTTGGGCAAATGTATAGAAGGCATAAAATTGGAATAGTGTTAGACAGAATTCTTGGATTGCGAAAACAAGCCATATGACAAACCAAATCCTCTCCCAAAATGGAGTCCAACGCTCCATTCGATAAGTTTTACGATTTAAATACCAAGGGAATCCAAAACTGGCTAATCCTAATGCCATTATGTGAGTTAGTCTGGAAATATATGACAATATGAGCCTCTTATATCAATTTCCCTACCATGTATGTAATCAAGACATTTCATTGTCTTCTAATGCAATGACGTAATAATGTTGCAAGGGTCTAAAAACGTCTTATTTTAAATCCTCCATGAGATTTACCTTCTAATGCAATAATCGCTTATGAGCACAGGTCTATTATGATTAATTTCTCCAGTCATTGATCTGGGTGGTGTTTCATTACCCGCACTAGATTCAGGTCTTGACCACATATTCGAAGTTCCACCATCCTTACTTGCATACATGGGGTCACGCGTTACCCTGGAATGTCTTCTACCACCCGTATAATAATTAGGTTCATCCCCATTCCCCAAACTGGCTGAAAATCTTGACATACTAATTCCAATATGATCTTCAGAACTACGATCATAACCACTATTTGCTCTTGATGATGATACATCGTTATTATATAAATCAGAGAAATCAAATTGATCTTGTTCTTCATTGTATTTAGCTTGTGAGAGTCCTGTAACCTGTAAAATCACATTTCCCCCACATATTAAATGGTTTTTACAGACAAATTTTTACGTTACCTTTGCAAGATTACGTTTCCTTTTCTTCTTCAATGAACCGGCTGCTTGCATTTTATTTCTTATTTATTTTAAATGGTTGAAGGAAGAACTTAAAATACCCGGATTCTTCTAATTAAAACCGAAAATGGCTTGTTAGTATTACTCAACTTTCTCCTTTGTTCTTGTTTGTTGTTCTTTCGGAAATGTACATAAATGGCACAGGATGCGAATTCCAGAGAGACCTTTGTCATGCCAAGTTGACTGAGCTTCGATAAAATTTCCTCGTTTAGTTTTATTAGTGTATCGGGGTGGAATAAACTGACGTCATTTTCTCCTCTCCATGAATTTTGAAGTATCCCTATTTCAAGGACTATACACGGGAATATCTATATCAGTCAAGGAAATACAATGGTGGCTCACTATCAGTTTCAAAGTATGACACGAAATGGTCATCGCAATATCATCGATAATTCCCCGGACATTATTATACGGAATATCCCTTAAAAACAAACAGCAAGTAGCAACGCACCATTAATTGGACTGATTCTTAATTGATTCTAGTTTTTTATTCAATTTGAATTTGTATAGCTACACTATAGCATTATTCCTGGAATTTTAATAGCTTAAGTCACACTACGTTGTTTCTTTGTAGTCTTTTCTTCAAAGTCTCTTTATATTATAATGATGGATTAAATTAATAATGAAGAAAAAAGATTTCACTTAAGATCCTTAATGCTTTAGGAAAGGGGAAATTGACTTTTAATTTTAAATTCCATAGCACATAGATATAAAAATATTTCACATGTCAGCAATTGAGCATTCAGTGTTTAAATACATAATTGAATGTAATGATTTCATTGGTAATTCTCAGGGTAATCCTAGTAGGTATAAAACCATAAAATACAATCAAGATGAACAATGAACATGATGAATTTCATAACATTTCAAGCTTTTGCGTCAAACTCATATAGTTCATTATCATGAAACATTTAAAGTTAGCGTCAAATGGACACTTTCTCCAAGAATTTAAATCCTAGAAGCTTAGCTGTATTACTATCAGTACTAGGTATATTGTTTGAACATTTAATAATTCATTGGAATTAAAAGCTGCTTTTATCCAGTTCGGTAAGTGTTGCTTTTGGTTTGCTTATAAGGTGTCTTGTAGTAAATAATGAATAATTAAAAACGTTTATTTGGTTTTGATGATTGATTTGAGGGCAAACATGTCATGTCAAAAGTCATGGTTTGCCACCGCTGAAGAATTGCGTGCTTGAGATTAACCGACAGATTATGAGGTAACATATAAACAAGTAACATGGCAAATCATTTATAGACAAATGGATGAAAGGCTTATTACAGGGTTTTACATCTACGTCAATAAGCGACAGTCAACGAAATAAATTATAAGGCCCCTCGCTTCTTCTTTCTTTTCTTTCTACTATATTACATAATGTATCAAACTAATCAAATTAACCACAATGATATTCCGTCTGCAAATATGATGTATGCTATAATTATTTAATTCTGTCTACAGTTTTTCAGTAAAAAATGTATTTATAGTTGTATTTGGGGCGAATTGGGGATTTTTATAAATGAGCCTTATTATATCATCGTCTAATCAATAAAATAGTTTAAGTGAATAAATATGAATAGCATAACGTAACATTAGTTGTGTAACGAGTACTTAATAACTAAAACAGTTGCTTCGTAAATAAATTTCATCCTCTCTCTGTCCTGTCCAACGATAAGAAACCAAGAACTCGAAAAAAAGAGAAAAAAACAGTACAAGGTTTCCCTTATAAATGTTTAAATCCAATTACTATGATTATATTTATATTTAAACCCATAATATCCAAATAATATATGAATTTTAAAAAGGTACACTCTGTACGTGAAATGTGAATGTCCATGTCATGTCCATCTCCAGCGTCCTGCTCTGTCCTCCCCAATTTAGTCATTATCTACACATCTTATTGCTGAATAATGCTGAAACGAATACTGGACTAAATAATCTAATGTATAAAGAATCATCTTATAATTTTTCCTACTCCTCCTTCTGTCCTCATCACATCATACAGATATTTATATGATATGAAAGCAAATAAATACATTATGCCTGAGCATACAGATACTACAATAAGCAAATGCCCTATCCACATTATAATTCTATCTTAAATATGCATTAGGAATATTTTGATGATAAACTGTAATTATCAACAACTTGGATGAAAACTGGAACTGGATTTTATGGAAGGTCATCATGAAACGCCAAAAAATCGAGCTTCAACTCCCACAGAACTTATTCTTATAAGACCACCATATAAATAATATCTCTGTACATTTTATCCAGTCAGTAGTACACTGGTTGCTGACCAGTTAAATAAAAAGTTCAGAAAATTTAGAAAAATGTTACTACCATTGTTATTCGTGGGATTAATTGTTCTTCATGATGGGGGAGCAAGTGTGATATCTCAAGGCAAAGCCCCATGGACTCATCAAATGGATATCTTGCACATTGGGGGCATCAAAGCCCAATGGAGGAGCATACCTGAGGAGGATGGGAATCATTGGCTTGAGATGGAAGTAACGGGGCAAACAAAGGGCTATATTGGGGTGGGATTTTCACCAAATGGGGGCATGGTTGGAGCTGATATGGTCATTGGATGGGTTGATTCAAACGGGAAATCATATTTGAAGGTAATTAAATTCAAATTCCTTGGAGCTTTTGAATTATTTTCATTGCCGTTTTCTTGAAGGGCATAAGAAACGTGTTTGTGTGCATTTGGTTTTATTCATTTAGTTTGTGGTGGTGGTATATTATCCTAAATACTTTAACATACTTTAGATAAGGACGCCGTAAAGTGAAGACATATAAGACCTCCGATAATGCACTATTATAATTATCTTCAAGAGTTAATTTTAATATGCTGTTACCAAATTCCACTATTCCAAATACATTTATAAAGGCAATAAGCTCCCTGAGTCATCCACACATATTCCTATACTATCTTGAGCCAGTTTTCTTATTAAATCCTTGAACTTTAATTTTAAACTTAAGCTTAAATATAAAAAAATAACAGTCATTAAATGCATGTCATGACCATCATAATTAATTATGATATTGGAGCTGAATTCCTTCTGCGCATTACAATTGAATGAGGTGAGAAAGCCATTAGACAATTGGAAAATGATTGTAATAAAAATGCAATTTAAAACGAGTTGCTACTTTCAATTCCACACTTCATATTTCATTTATTCAGAGATTCTCCCAGGTCCTTGTTTAAAATAATATCGTGTATCATTTTCCTAAATCTCTGATGATGAGAATTTGACAGCAGTTGGCAGTTGTGGAATATGTAATTATCATAAATTAAACAAAAAAGGAAGAAACAAAACACCGGACTGAGACTGACAATAATCATAATGGAATATAGAAACAAGGAAACCCTATATAGTTCTATTTGTGCCCCAAAAACTTTATAGAGTTATCTCTCATTCATATCACGCCAATAATTGTTTCATTCCAAATTCTCATGATGGGATGAATAAAACAACACAAAGAGGAACAAACTTCCATTGTTCTCTGGTTTAAATAAACTTAGTAAAATTAAGCCACTAACCAGACCACCTATACAATCTCATTTAACTAAATAATAGCTGAACCAAATTAAATTTAATTTAAGATAAACATTTAATGAACTGAACACCTTTTTGAAGTTTTTTGTTGCACCGGTCCATTAATGATGATAGTAAACACATCAAAATATTATTGTGATTATGATGGTAATAAAATCTTTTATTTTAATTTTATGGCAGGACTTCCATGGATTAACAAATGGTATGCCAATATTAGATTCATCACAAGATTATCAGCTACTTTCCCTAAATGAAAACAACGGATGGACAACAATGAGATTCAAGAGGAAATATGAGACTTGTGATGATGAACATGATGCCACAATAAGGGTAACAACAATTATAGAATTACAATCAATGTATTTGGGATGATGATATGGCCAATTATAAAAGTATTCTAAAAATAGAATGATACAATGAGATTAATTTGGGCACTTGGTCCATCGGATCCGGTCGTAAATAAAGATGGCACTTTGAAAATGGATTGGCACACTGTAAATGGTCGTGGGGCACAAAGTTTGTTCATTATGGATGATGTCTTTCCTGATCCATTCCCAGATGAGAAACCTGAATTATTTCCGCATGTCAAGTCATGGAATATGACCATGGATAATGTATTGAGAAATCATTCTATGATGTTTGACATTTGACCTCATAATATTTCTGGGTTATATGTTTTAGAATACAGTTGATGCTGAACCTACGACGTATTTCTGCAAAATTGTCAAGTTTCCCCATTTGGACAGGAAACATCATATGATTGGGGTAATAAGAGAATTCTCAATTTAGTCTATAGGATGATTTTGAATAATTTTCAATTGTTTTTGGGAATAGTGGAAACCCATTTTAACGCCAGAGAACCGTGTAAATGTCCATCACATTGTGTTCTACGAATGTATGGTGCCTAAAGAACTTGGAGGGACAGAAAATATCTTTGAAAAATATATGTCACACTCCGGAGGACGATGTTATACGAAGAATATGCCCCCAGAATGGGCCAAACATTGTGTAACGTTTCTTTTCACGTGGTTAGCTGGCTCTGAAGGGGAAATGCTGCCCAAACATGTGGGATCACCTCTGGGGGAAATGCACGGAGGGGCAACATATTTCATGATGGAAGTTCACTACGATAATCCCACTCGTAGAACTTGTCAGTAGCTAAAAATTCCATAACTTAGAATTCATTTCATGATTATAATAATTATTTAATATGGTTTTTCTAGTTGTGGATCGATCAGGAGTACAGATTTTCTATACTGATCAACTACGGGAAAATGACGGTGCTGTAATGTTAACAGGATATCGAATTACGCCCTTCCTTCTTCTGCCTCCAAAACAAGAGAATTTTATAACACATGGAATATGTTCTTCGGAATGTACTGCATCCGTAAGGAAATGGAAAATGAATGTTCCATAATGTTCCCAAAAAATTCCACTTATATATACTGTACTTTTTCAAGGCAATTCCACCAGGCGGAATTCGTATTATCAATACACTCCTTCATGGTCACATCAGCATGGATAAATTACGTATGCGACATTTCCGAAATGGTAAAGAACTTCCAGTAGTGGCTGAAGATAACTACTACGATTTTAATTATCAACAAAGTAAAACCCTCAAGGAGGAAGTTATAATTCTTCCCGGAGATGAACTCATCACAGAATGTGAATATAAAACTGTTGATAATAATCGAATTGTTCTGGTAATAAATGATTCCATAATAATTCCTAATTCCAAAATAAGAGTTCCTAATCATTGAGAAAAGCTAAAATGTATTTTTTCATATTCCATAGGGGGGACTGTCGACAACGCAAGAAATGTGTCAGACATTTTTCCTTTATTATCCGCGGATAGATTGGAATCAATGTACAAGTCAAGTTGAATTTCATGATTTTTTCAAAGCTCTTGGTGCCGATTCTGTAGAGGGTGAAGTCCTTGATGCAATACACATGCCTTTCGATCCAAGCAAACTGACTCCGTAAGATAAATACCGTATAAATTGCTGTTATTAACTATATTATTTAACATAACTTTGAAACTTCCTGTCAGTCCCTCTGAGTACGAACGTCTCCGTTTTAAATTTGTGAAATTTTGGGTCCCAAATCGCTAGGTCATACGCTATTGTTATTATCAAGTGGTATCTTTGAAAAGTCTTATCGAACTTTCTATTTTGATTATGACACACGACTTTCAGTTCACGTGCTATAACGTTCTATAAAAGATTGTACAAATCTAATGCTTTCTATAGTAAACTTATTGTATTGCTTTAAAAAGCGAAATAGAACATGGCGTCTGAATGACCTTCAGATCATTTATATTTTTTTAGTTTTTCAATTTTGATGCGATTTCGGTTAAAACTAGTTTGCTAAGTTTGTTTTCAAAGATTTATTATATTGGACAGGGAACAACAAAAATTCGAAGCTCCAGATGACGCCAAGGAACTGGAAGAGTCCGGGGATGGTGCAAGTTTCAGAAGTCTGTTTGATTATATCACGATAACATCTCCCAGACAAAAGAGAGGAATCACTGTTGCAGAGCATCTGAAGGAAATCGATTGGTATAATCAGAAGATTGGGAAGGAACTTGAGAAGAATTGGCAGCATAGCAGACATTATGCCTATTGCAGTGGTCATGGGCGTAAAAGATATCCTCTTAAGGTAACAGTAATCAAACAAATGACAAGGACATAACGAAATTTCATTTCAATTTGTATTTTCCATTACAGAATTACATAATTCCTTATCCAACAATCAAGAAACCACTGGAGCATA